>JAYMFT010208850.1:0-11542 GCA_038088735.1 Panulirus argus | reverse complement strand
TATATATATATATATATATATATATATATATATATATATATATATATATATATATATATATATATATAAAACAGTACAAGCAAACACCACTAGCATCGTACTTTTATTTTCGAAGACATATCTTTCCTGGGATCCTTCTCAACGGGTGTTCCTTCTCCCTGCAGGTGTTTCTTTGTGGTCTGGTGGTGCTGACGGAGGCGCGTCCACAGGCGCCCCAGCAGGAGGTGGTTCCCGACATAGTAGCTGCGTACGACGCTTACCACACACTGTGGTTGGCCGAGGCCACGCGGAATACTAAGGCAACCCCTTCACTGCACAAGACGCCAGCACAGAAACAGCCGATGGCTCAGACACCTGCTCAGGAACAGCTGACAGCACAGGAGCCAGCTCAGGAACAGCTGACGGTACAGCAGCCAGCTCAGGAACAGCCAGCAGCTCAGCAGCCAGTTCAGGTACAGCTAGTGGTTCAGCAGCCTGCTCAGGTCCAGCCAGCCGTGCAGCAGCCTGCTCCGGTCCAGCCTGCCGTGCAGCAGCCTACTCAGGTACAGCTGGCCGTGCAGCAGCCTACTCAGGTACAGCTGGCCGTGCAGCAGCCTGCTCAAGTACAGCCAGTAGCCGAACTGGAGCCACAGCCGGTCGCTGAGGTGAAGCAAGCGCCCCAGGAAGCGGTGCAGCTGGTGGCTGAGCCTGCAACCCCCGCACCAGACATGACTGCCGCCTTCAAGGACTTCCTCGCCCTGTGGAAGGCTGAGGCAGCCAGGAACGCCGTTGCCCCCATGGCGACACACAGCGTGCAGGTCAAGACACAGGCCGCGGTGCAGCAGGTGGCACAGCCCGAGCAGCAGCCCGAGCAACAGCCCGAGCAGCAGCCCAAGCAGCATGAGATGATGGAGGTCATAGTGCAGGCCCCTGCAGCACCCGTCCTCTCTGCCTCAGATATGCAAGCTGAGTTCGCCAGGTTCAACGCCCTGTGGAAGCAGGAGGCGGCCAGGAACGCCAGGGTGCCTATTGCAGTTGCTCCCGCCCAACACTCTCTCAACCTCCTGCCCAAGGTACGTGCAGACTACGCCATCTTTATCATGCCACAGTCATCGTTTTTAACAAATGTTTTGGTCTGATATATATATATATCAAGTAATAGCCTCATATAAACAATGGGGACCTTGAATTTGTGGTGATGACTTTTTAAACTAAAATCCACTATAGATACTTTTATCATTTTTATGTATTTAGAAAGTATTCTGGGTAGGACAAATAGGAGCCAGGTCTCCTAGTCAGAGAAGAGAGTGTGGTGAAGTGAATCACCAGTTCATTACAGGACTAACATACCGGGTTTCTTATCTGAACTAACAATTGCAAAGATGAAATGCTGTACACCTTCCTAGAATACAATATCTAAGACATTCATACCAGCTGCGGCGGAACGCTCCAGCTCATGGGATTTTTATATACAAATGTCAAGGATGTACGTGAGACCCTGGCGGGCCCCAACCTTGGCCACTGTTTGTGCTTACCCTCCCCAGAACTTAGCCTTGGTCACGGATGGTACCTTCCCTCCCTACGCTCAGCCTTGGCCACGAATCTTATCAACCCTCCTTGGTCATGGGCCTTGTTTACCTACTTCAGTATATCGCTTTTCTTTCAAGTATCGTTGAATATTTGTCTTACGCTCTTTCAATCTTCTACAGGCTGGGCTGAAACCGGTGTTCAGCGCCCCTGCTGGCAAGCCAGTGCTGGTGGGCTCCCCCGTCGTCCCGCAGGGCCCCCACGGCGCCCCCATCATGGTGGTGTTCGGGAAACCCCAGCAGCAGCAGCAGGTGGTGGTGTAGACCGGCCACAACCTGGTCAGTGGCCAAGTCCGGCTCTCGCTCTTCGGAAAGCCAGGATTCTGATGCGAGTGTGATAAATATTGAATGTCTGAGGCATGAGTGTTGTACATAAGAGATGTCTATTTTCATGATTTAACAGAAGAGTCTATTTTCATTCTACGATCTTCATTTGTAAACTCTACAAATGTCATATTATTTTTGTCAAATAAAGAAAATATATGCAATGATGTCTTTCCGTTTTCCGACAATTTCGCTTAAATATTCTTCAGGCGAAGTTTTCCAATGGACATTGTTTCCCTGCTAACATTACGAGATATGCAGGATACGGAGGAACAAGAAAATCACAGAGAATAAACACGGTACACTTTATTGTGGTATCCTCAACTGTGCGGCGACTGGAAAGCATTCACGGCCGGTGAAAAATTTCCCTTCCATCCAGAGACAGAGACCCAGCGCTTTGCCTCAACCACATCCAAGAGCGATGCCGTTGAAAAACGTATCTCGACACGAAATCTCAATGACCGCAACTTTTCTCCCGCTCTGTTTGGATTCTCTTTCAATGGCCACTTTTGTCATTTGGGTCACAGGAAGTAAAAAAGGCTCGCCGAATTCAACGCCTTGTCTCATAAAAAAAAAGGGGGACGCCAGGGCGAAATGTGTCGGTAACATGGTCAGGGCGTTGAGGTGGCGGTGCGAGGGAGCAGGGACGACGGAAGCCATATTTAAAGACTCCACTGGTCGTCGGAGAGGGCGGGGAGGAGAGCCAGTCGATCTCTGTACACCCGCCGCATACCTGTGTTTGATTCCTCCACCACACAGCCGCTGTCGAACGCACACTTATCTGTCGAGGAGACTACCAGATTAGAACACGCTTGTAAGCGTCCTGCTGTCTCCCGACACATACTGCTGTCACTGGCAGTATGAACTCACTCACACACGTGTGCCAGGGAATGAAGTCACACCTATAACGACACCCCTGTTATGGGAATACATTCTGTACAATCCCCAACACATATACATACGGCTCATGCGAGGAAAATAAGCATCACAATTAATAAGGATACATATTTTACCACGATTACTCTTATATGACAAGTTACATACACTGCCATGTGTATAGATGGCATGAGGTGGATAAAGACAAGTCATACAACAGGTCCAAGATACATACAAAGTCCTGTATCCTGTTGGATTTACATGATACATTCACTCTCATGTATGTTGTTGGCATGACACGATACATACGTTCCCAGTTACACAAAACATGCCCCAGTCGAAGTCATGTCGGATGAAAAAATTATAAAGAAAATGCAAGTACAAGAAATGCCAAAAAAAATAATAAAAGCAAAGACGATCGCTCTGAGCTCTGCGGGTGTTTATAGATCTGACGCCTGAAACCGGAAGGGTCATGTGAAGAAGGAAAGATGTCAGGGAGTGAGAGAATTCTACAGCTTCCTTATTCAGGAAAAGAAGAATTCATCATCGTAGCGGGAAATCCTCGTGTTGCTGGTCTCCACAAAAAACTAGGGGAAGAATCAGTCAATTTCATGCCACGAGTCTGGATCTTAAAGAATCAGGACACACGAAAACGGCTCATGAGAGTGGAGGCAGAAGTAATACCTGAAGAACAGATAAAGAACAGCAACACCGATGAAGACGGAAAGGGATGACTGAAGAGACGTCACAATTGGCATATCAGGATATGTAAATTGGACGAAGAAATATACACCGTCATTGCATGCTGTTGTTAATGGGGAAAAAAGTCTTCCATCATAAGGATAAACCCCATTCCTGGTAAACCACACAATATGAATGCCACCAGAGAATGCAAAAATGCACCTAGCCTAGCCTAGCCCATACCTTCAGTGCAGCAAAGCCCAGCGGCGGCACAGCGGCCCTCCTGCATCCTGCCGCAGGTCTTCAGGTCGGAGTTGGTGCAGGTAAGTGGCACCAGGTTCTCAGCCTGGCACAGCCTGGCCTCTCGCGTGCCCAAGAAGCAGCCGATGGCTGGCCCACAGCAGATCTCCGGACCCATGCAGCGGCCCTGCAGATCTGGCCCGCAAGACGCACACTGTCGCATGCAATCAGGGAGGTATGTCAGTCCGCGCAAACTTATGTATACTAATAATATGATGATCACATTACTCCTTGATGACTTCATTTAAGGGTATAATCAAGCTTCAGCAAGAGTTCTAATGGTTAACTGAAACTTCACAATACATAACTTTTCACGGAAGAAATTCACCTCATCAGGTGTATACTATTCACGAAGTTCGAACACCCAACACAGACCTGCAGACTCTCTCGGTGCCATGAACTAGATGGGTCATGGCAGCGAGATGGTCAACAGGTGTGTGTGTCTGTATTGGGTTTTGAAAATATGTGAATTGTATACACCTGATGAGGCGGATTTCTTTTGTGAAACACGTGCACTGCAAAGTTTCAGTAAACTATCTGAACTCCTACTGTCGTGTGAACATCCTTAAATATACATTGCACTTGGAAGCCCTCTATTGAAAGGGTCTTGGTGTTTCTCCTTGAATCCTTTTACTACGACTCGTAAAAGGATCTCTATCAACTGACTGATATGTTTCTCCCTCTCTCTATTCTACATTTACTCTATCATAATGGCTCACGTTAATAGTGGACACGGTAAAACTACTGCAGTTTACTGTAATAATTTCCTCCAGGCATATCAATCCTGCAAGGTATTTTTGCAACCTGTTTTCCGTCCGGCGTGTTGCCGGAAGGAGTGGACGGTGGGGCGAGAGCCTTTGACTTATTTTTTTTTCTTCTGCTTTTAAGAGGACTGCATTTTTATTTATTTTAAGTAATGTTAAGGCCAGACCACCTCGCCTGGACTTTGGGTTTGTGTGGTCTGTGCATCTATGTAAATTTACTGACCAAATAACCTTATGTATATATATATATATATATATATATATATATATATATATATATATATATATATATAGTGACAATACATGCATTAAATGATGCTGATCTATATAATACGCTATAATAATGACCAAATGTTACAAAACAGATATAATACCCAAGTTACAGATATGGTATGCGACAGTAATCACAAAGAAATTTCACAACAGCAAGCAACAGAATTGCCCCAGATGATGCAAGTTAGACACTCAGGTTTCTTCGCGCGTTTATGCGCAGAAGACTAGGCTAAGGCGGATGGATAGCCTACTCACCGTGCGGGACCGACCCAGCTGTGCTGTGGCTCCGGACCGCTTGCCCCCTGGTGGACAATTGGTGATGAAGCAGGCTGCTGCGGATCCCACCAGAAGCGTCACCACCAACACACCCACCTGCATACCTGCTGGGGAACCACTTTGCACTAGACTATATTATCACCGTCATCGGTTATTAAAGAGTCCTGAAATAGGCAAAGGCACAATACACAGATGTTTGGGTGAGTTTCTGGGATACCACACTTACCGCAACAAGTGGTATGGTTTAAAAAGTTCCAATATAACGACAACTGTCTTGTTTAGATACCCTAAAAGTCCATCGATGATTGATTTTAACATCTTAGAAGTAACTAGGTCATCAAAACCAATGCTGCTAAGTCGCATTAAACGCCCACTCAAGGCTAGCTAATGGGCTTCCTCTCTGATACGGTCTTCTGTCATCCAACAGTCAACTAACAACGGCTTTTGTAAAAAGCAATCCTTAGGTGTTTTGTTTTCTTCACTCCTTAAGCTTTATGCTATATTCCAACCTTTGATTATGATGGCGACGGCATAGCTATTGACCTAACCCTTCAGGGTCAGGTCATACCGTCAAACCCAAGAGTCGACTGGCTACGTCAGGGCCGGACGGAGCCAGTGGGTCGCCGTGCGTACATCCGGCGCCGGGCCGGCAGATTCGCCGTGAACATGCCGTGCGTAGGCCTCCATAGAAGTATTCAGTCTACTAAAGTTCACGGAGCCGGGCCGTGGATGACCACGGCGAGAAACCGGATGGTGTGAAAGAGGTCTTATGCCCAAGAAATTAAGAAGCCACACTAATCGCAAATCAACCTTCCAGTCTTGACATCTGTCTTTTTTCTTCTGCCTAACGTATCCCCAGGCAAATGAGTCCTACGACAGGAACACTGTTCTTAGAACTGAGACAATATGGCAGACACAGATTTAGTGCTGTTAAGAGCAGGAGTAACATGTACAACGAGCAGTGTCAATATACATTCCAATGGAACATAGGTTGGGCCAGGCTATGATAATATGTATTTTTTGCTATTCTATGGTGAGCTAAGCTTGTCTTCCCTTCAGAGTTAAACCACCTTATGAACCAGACATTGTTATAGCGCATAGTTGGTCTGTTGGATCTAATTTCGTCACTTATAGTTAAATCTAACCAAGTTTGTACCTTGACCAAGCCAGCTTAGCAGTCCGAAATCGAAATGAAAACAACCACATTGGCACTGTCATTTTTCTTCGAAGTGAGCAAAAGAATATCAGTTATGTTCTGGCCATCAGCAACCTGAAATTAAATGTAAAATTTGGTTGATCATAAAAGAAGAGCCATTTAGCGTCTGTGTTATTTCAAATGTATACCATTTAGTGTTAGCTATGATTGGCTATTTCCATAATATTGGTGGGCCGCCAATTTTAATGATATGGGTCACTACCATTTTTTCAGACAGACTAGCGTGAGACGGGGATGACGGTAGTCGAGAATCTACCTGAAGCTGCGGTTTCACAGCACACCAGAACTGTAATTCAGAAATGGCTTTAACGATAAATACTGATTCCCCAACAACTCCCTAATCCTTCAAACTGTTAACGTTTCAATCCCTCCGCGCACCATCCACCGTGTTAACTCACAAAGGCAAATCTGACGACCCACTTGCCTGCCTGTGACCTTGAAGAGAGAGGAAAAACAATCTTGTAAACCCTTCAGATAATTAATCTTCCCCTGACGCAGCTTAGCAGCAAAATAACATCAGTGCGAACGGCTGTGCCTCCGAAACCTCCACCTCTTTAGACTTGCTTAACCCTTTTTCTCTCTCATCTTGTTCAACACTTCAGATAACAGCAATATTTCGCAGTTTATCAGTTTCAATGCTTTATTCCTTGATAGAGGAATCGGGATCCCAGTGCTGTTACTAGATACTCTTCCGCCGGTTTATCTTGATTTCGTATGCGTTTTTCGTCCCTTTAATTTCAACCAAGTTCGATAGCAAACTCTCGGGGAGATTGCCTTGTAATATGCAGTCATAATAGTGGTCACTCCAGCATAGCATATGACAAGCAGACTTGCCCGCCTCTCCTCTTCTTCCAAACGTCTTGATTTTCCCTGTTACATGAACCTCTAACCAAGGTATTCCTGGCTGCCACGATCAACTTGACAAATACCCTGAACGACGGGGATGCGTGACTGCAGGCCTTTAGTTAATCTTTGAGCACGACGCAGCGACTAACGGGTAAGATATAGTCAGGCCTCTGACCAGACCCCTCAAGGGTAAGGAAAAAGCCAAGTCTTCTTCACCCAAGGGTAGTAACGTTGTGATACAGGGTCGTACCGCTGTGCTTACGGGGTTAAGTCAGACCTAGAAAAGGTCGTATTGACATCATGCGTTCAACTCCGGCGAAGACATAAACCACGACTTCTTATTCTCTCTGTAATTCGGTCGCTCTCCTTCAGGCTGCAAAAACTTCTATTAATGTTTGATCAAATTGATTTTTTTGGACACTTTTCCTTTTAGTAAACGAAGTGCGCACCCACGTCTTTCTCGCTTTCTGGTATTTACTCAACTATTCAGGGAATAAAATTCTCTCAATCCACTGCGTCTTCCGAAAGGCTGGTCTGAAACTCCACCACCATACAGAGTGCAAACACCTTCTCCCACTGTCAGTTAATCCGTTCTCTACAATTAAATTCTGATACATATTCTCACAAGTCTTTCGTTTGGTAGTTTTAACCAGCAACCGATTTTCGCAAGATGAGAGGCAACGGTCAAGTTATACTCGGTGTGATAGGCTACTGGCGTTGGTGGCAAGAATGATTGTTGCTGTGTGTAAAACCAATACTCTATGTATGGGAAGACTTGCATCCCTAAAAAGAAAAATCTCTTTTAATCCTTCTTGAGAAATGAACTCACCCCTCTATTTAGTATATTTTATTCTTAAGCTGCGTTCCACGCGAGTGCAGGATTAGACGGGCTCCTTTTGGGCAGGACGGTCCTAGACGGCACTACTTTCCGCTATCTGACGATGATACAACGTCCTTGAAGATGAGTTCCCACTCGCGGAGTTACCACAAGCAGGGCAAGTCCGTTCACGCACACACGCGCTTTAAGGCTGCGCTACAATCAGTAGTAGAGAAGTGATGAAGTACTTTAAGAGTGAAAAGTTCTTCAACGAGACTGTACTCCTTTTCGTCCACTGACAACACAAAACCTTTCCGAAGCTGACTTCTTACTCGAAGTATATCCTCAGGCAAGCGGAATCCGGTAGCACACACACACACACACACACACACACACACACACACACACACACACCAACTTTCGCCAGGCACTCATTCCTCGACCGTCAACAGACTGGAAGATGATGAACATCTAGGATGGTTGTGCACCGACCGCCCTACCTGGAATTCGAACTTGGGCCCGTGAGATCGGTGGGTCGCAACGCTAACCACTGCACTACGAGGGCTTGCTGTAAATGTGAAGCTACGCTTTGCCATATACGATTCAGCTCGAGTGACTGTTTACGAATGCCTTGATGTATATAGAGCTTGCTGATGTATATAGCGTGTGCTCATGATGTATACAGCGTGTGCCGATGTATATAGCGCGTACTCATGGAAACCTGCAAAATCTGAAGGGCTTCCATGCAAGTTTATCGAAAGGATTCCTACGTCAGCGAGTCCATTTTTCAACGGTGTTTGTTTATATCCAGCGAGCACTGTTCTCGGACCCCCGCGAGCAGCAATGACTAACTTTAGCCGTGAGACACAGGCATCGCTGTTTCGCTTGCTGCCGCCGCGATTTCTGTCTGTCGCCACATTGCCTTACCTGTTGGCTGAGGGGTCCGCCACTGAGTGAGAGGAGGGAGAGCTGGTGTGGCGGTTGCAGGAGGGGAGAGCGTAGTGGCCGAGTTTCCTCTCACGGAGACTTATATACCTGGCCTGAGGGAGAGTAGCCTGTGTGTGTGTGTGTGTGGGAGGAGATGCTGCCGCGGAGACGTGAGCAGGGAAGACATTTGCGCGGCGGAGGCTGCAGGTGGAGAAAGATGAGCGGCGAGGGCGGAGATGGCCCACTTGGGACGCCCCTGGAGCACCTGCAGGCGAGGCTGCAGGCGTCGCCACACCATCACACGAACAGAAAGACAATGTAAAGTAATGTAATGAGCCCGGAGAACCACCCCAGACCCCTCAACCTGAGATAGGCAATGGTTTAGTTGAGTATGATGAGCAACAACTTGAGGACAACGTCGATGTGGTTTGATACCTTTCGGAATACCCAACAGGGGGCAGCACCTCCCCCTGAATAGAACCCAGAGAGTCATTGGAAATATATCAGAGAAAATGTCCTCCAGAAACACTGATTTTTGTGGGTGGTGGTGTGCCAAAATTAGAAGTTTGCGGTGTGACGTCAGGTAAATCTTCTATACATTACCCCACTGGAATATAATCAATACCTGTTCTCCGTTTCCCACTTTAGCGAAGGAAGTGCTAAGACAGAGCGAAGAACGCCTCTCTCGCTCACATCCACTCTCAAACCGTCATGTATAACGCACTGAAACCAGAGCCCACTGACCGCTATATTTGCCCTAATTCAGCCCACTGTCGGCACGTCAATGGTTAAGCGATGCAGGACACGAGAAGTGTACCAATAAGATCGCTGTTGGAGGCTGGATGCAAAGAAAATGGATAAGGTAACCTCTGCTGAACTGAGGCAAACATTTGAGTTAAATGATTCACTTCGAATCAACAAAGTGGAGAGAAAAGTCAAAACGAATTATTCGAGATATTTCGTCATTTTGTACGGAGAAGAAATCACTATGACTTCGACTGCTTTTAGAATGTCGCGCTTGGATTTTTATGGCTTCAAATAGACGCCATTGAATGTTTACTGAGATTTCTATTGTATACATAACTTTTTGTTTAATGTTAGCTGAGACGGCACGGGCAGCTGAGGCCCTAATCAGGGCCATCCCATTAACGCTATATATGCATATAACTTAGCCCGAGCCAGGTATCTGTTTTATCGACCAACCCCTAATGGTTGATAAACAGCTGGGTTGACAGTGGACCGACTGCCACAACCAGGATTCGAACCTATGCGCTCGAACCTGTGCTGAGCATTTATTATTCAAACCCCATACTCTGATATCTATGACTAATTAGACTTCTGTTCCATAATATATATATATATATATACACAAGAAGGAACAGAAATCCAACCTTATCGCAAAGACTAGAAATTAGCGGACAACTGGCAATGAATATTTGGAAAAAAAAAATAAATTCTCATTCTAAAATCAAATTCAGCAGGACGAAATTAAAAGTGATATTTTACCAGACATACGTACGTGCATTCATCAATTTTTATGCACGAAACTAACTAAACAAGGTGGTCCCCGTCTCACGGACCCTCCTACTATCTTTTGCATCAAAATGGCTAAAATTGTTGTTTTCTGTGTGAAAGTACTGTATCGTATTAATGTATCAACACCAAATAATGAGGTAGTATAACACCTAAGATTACATCTGACGAGGGAATAATGACTTCATCATGCAACTCATTCGCTCCATTCTCCAATTACACTCCTTATCAAGTGATATTTATTGACTTGTGCCATGCAACTGTGTTTGTTTACTGTGTCAGTTTAACCCTGCGTTCGATAACTGCTAATTTTGCTGATAATCTTGATTTCTCTTGTTTAATAGTTACGTGCGCGCACAATTTCAGCATATCGCTGAACATGGCATGCATACTTTGTTTTGGACAGATTGTTTAACTGAGTTCTGTGGTGGAATTCTCTACAGGATAGCTTTAAGTTCATTCTAGGCGATATAGTACCTTGAATATTACGTAAATAAAGGATAATGCATAAGCCCATTTGCATATATGTGAGCAGCATATTACCGACGTAACTATTAGTCTTGGTTGCGCATAGGCTCCTGCCAGAGATCAAGACCAACATCATCTGCGAAGCTAAACACTGACTATACGGAGTAATGTGTGACGCTCCCAGCTCGGAAATGGCAACTGGATCCTATTTTAGCATTACTGACCAGTGTTCTTGAGGCAGTCCCGTCCAATGTGGCGTGAGGTGTTGCCTAGAAGTAACGACAAAGTTACATTATGAGAGGCTTATGGTCCTAATGGATCCATCCCCGTGCACTAAGTGTGCCTCTGAACTTGCACCTGTGCTTGCTCGTCTGTTCCGTTTCTGCTTAAAAAACAAAAAATTTTCCTTTTCTTTGCAAACATGCTTTGATACATCCCATCCCTAGGAAGTGTGACCGTTCTGACCCCTCTAATTATCGTACTATTGTTTTGACATCTACTATTTCCATATTCTTTGAATCCCTCCTGAACTTCCATATCCTTAAACACCTCGAAAATAACGGTCTTCTCTCTGATCACCAGTATGGCTTCAGTAAGGTGAGATCCACTGGTGATATTCTTTCCTATCTTACTAATGTCTGGGCATCATCCTTGAAAGATTTTGGGGAGTCATATG
>JAYMFT010208839.1:0-11542 GCA_038088735.1 Panulirus argus | reverse complement strand
ATGGGGTATTTTTTCTTCGTCTGTTTCCTGGCGCTACCTCGCTGACGCGGGAAACAGCGATCTAGTATAATAAATAATAAATAAAATATATATGTGTGTGTGTGTGTAGGTGGTGTTACTGGGCTTTGCCTACAGGAGGTTCCACCTCGAGTGAAAAGTCACCTTTGGCAAGTAGTTGAAGATATCTGTTAGTGCTTGGAATGCAAATGAGCCAAAGTGTTTTATGTGAAAGACTGATATGTTGTCAGGACCTTTTGCAGAGTTCTTTAAGGTTTTAATAGCACTGATTGTATTGGTGGGAGTAAAGTGTGGGTGGGTAGTTGCCTTTAAATGGGTTTTTTGTAGGTTCTTCATGACTGTCCTCTTTAAGGATGAGGTTGGTTTGTAGCTAATTTATATGTAGTGTCTTATGTGTATGAATGTGTGTTCTTTGGGAAAAGGGATGTAATTAAAATGGATTAGGAATGCTTTATGTGGGATAATGTTTTGCAAAATTCTTGCACAAAGAGAAATTGTATATAGTGAACCAATAAATGTGCAGAGAAAAATGGTATGCTTTGGTGCACTTTCTTCTGCACACGTGTGTTGTAGCAAATTTTGACTGCATAAAAAGGGACTGGTAGAAATCAGGTTCTCACAGAATAGTGAAATTACATGCGGTGATCCCGCAGTAAAGTGAGGGATGGATGCATTTTTCAATGTGTGCCTTTTGGTTCATTGTGTTGATGAAGATGTGCCAGTTTTCAGTTTGTCTTTCAGTGATTAGGCTATTGATGATGTTATTTTGAGTTTGGATATGTTCTTTGATTTCTATTGATGGTTAGTGGTTTTAATTGAGCTGATTTCATTGTTTTATGTGTGTTGCTAGCTTGGTAGGAGATGGTGGTAAAGAGTCAGAAAGCACAATTTAGGGATGGAAAATCACTTACACTGGAGTTTTAGAACTTTGTTTCCATGTACTGTGTGAAACCTGTCTAGTATACTTTCATGTGTAGTTTGTGTAAGTCTTTATGATGGTTGTATGGATTGGGTTATGGATTAGACAGGTTTAGTGTAGCATTATCAGGATGGGCAGATGGTCAGAAGACAGTTTGTGTAGTGTGTGTGTGTGCTTGTAGGGTTGGTGGGCAACAAATATTTTATGGTGAGTTTGGTTCCTGGAGGTGGTGGCTTGGAAGTCTGCTTGGTTGGTTGTGTAGGTTGAGGATACTGAGAAGTTGTAATTGTTATATGAGTAGTTCAACTTGAGAATTCTAGATGTTTGCTGAGCCAAGTGGTATGATGGGCACTGAAACCTGCTGGATATGCTGGTCAGGTTATAGTTGGGGAGTATATCTGAAGGGACCTGTGGAAGGGGGAAGTTTGTAGTTGTTGATTATGTTGTCATTGGTACTCTGAAGTTTTATCCTTATGAACTGTATTTCGAAGGTATTTTTATTGTTTGTCAGCTCCTTTGTAGTGTCACTGTTGATGGAGAATTGTATGGTTTGAGGAGAGAGCATTATGAGTCCTCCTCTTTATCCTTGTTGTCTGTCCTCTCTCACGGTTGTGTAGGTGTAGGAAGATGTTAGGGTGAATTTGGAAGTGAGTCTGGTTTCTTGGATAAGGGCTATGTGGATTATGTTTTCCCTGATTTGGTTGAGTATGTGTGTATGTTTCTAATGCCACTGGTTTTGGTGCATTGCACATGACAGCTAGGAAATGGTTATCACAGAATGTGGTAATTAAATATGAAAAAAACTATCAAAAAACGATAACTCATAAAATATCTGTACACATTAAAAAGAAAACTGTTTTTATCATTCTCTTTTGAAAGGTAAAGAAAAAATTATCTATAAGTAAAGTTAGATATTTTGATGTTGCAGCAGTTCTAGCAAAGCATTAAAACTGCAGCCTTAAATGGAGTTCATTTCAGCAGAAACTCTTCCTTCAGCATTAAGAAGCTTTGAAACCTCTTTTTATATGAAAAGAAATGTCCAGCCTAGTGCAATTTGTTTCCCTAAACAAAATATGGGAAAAATGTAAGTCTATTAGTAGCTAGATATTTTGATGCCATAACTACAGCCGTAGCTGTTGAAAGGAGAGGAAAACATGTTCCTATGCTGTCCCACTTCATTAATAATTTGTGAGTTTTTATTGTAATAATTTCATGAAATTCCTACTAAAATAGATAAAAACATCCAGCTTAATGACAGTTAGTCATCTGGGAAGAAGAAACCATGGGGGAACTGTTAACATAAAGGTGATATCTGATACAAGTCAAACTAGGCTTAGGTGGCATGATTGAGAAACTCTATCCTTTTTGTAGATATTTCGTGCTATATTAGGGTCATGGATATGGATTACATGGCTTTGCATCTAATATGCTGTAAAATACAAACCACAAGGGCATAGAAAGAAATAAAACAAATTTCTCCCCACAAGTTACAAACCTCATAAAGCAAAGAAACCAGCTCAGACAAAGCCACACACCATTAGTAGAAACCAGAGAACAATTCATATTCAAAATAACACAATCACTAACCTGATCACCAAAAGACAAAGTGAAAACTGGCACACCTTCCTTTGCACATTGAAGCACAAGACTCACAGTAACCAACTCTGATGCATGATAAAAATAATCAGTCTTATGTTTGTAGTAAAGTTCTACTTATGTTTTGCTTCAGTGGTGTTGTAGATGTTAAGATTTGTGGTAGGTAAAGGAGACAAGTGGTAGTATATGATGTCAGAAATTTATTTGTTAAATTAGAAGTATTAGTTTACATTGAATATGATTTGCCATATTGTTAGATTGTAGGTTTAGGGTGATTACTTTTGTACAGTCACCAAGATTATCCTTGAATGTGCAGATTTGATTTAAATCCACAGGATAGGGGAAATTTACAGTTAGCCCCTTTGCTCTTCCAGATGTAAATTTGCACGAGGTGAGCGACCTCTTCAGATGTAAATTTATGCATCGAGTTTTGTGCCTCTCTTTCAAGACTGCCTAATTGGTTGCTAAGTTGGCTGTGCACAAGAATTTCGCCCCACAGTCAGTCACCCTCTAGCTATGGTAATGAAAGAAACTGCATTCTTGTGAATTTTCGAGGAAGGAAATTGGGTGGCTTTTAGCTGGATGTTGAGGACTGAATTATTTGACAATGATGATCTGTCTTTGGATCACGTGGAGAGTGATTTTATGGATGCTGACTCTTCTGGTATTAAAGTTGACCAAAATGAGGCAGGAAAAGGTGTTTCTATCATAAGTGGAGGCATACTACTCAGCATCTGTAATGGACCAACACCAACAGACCTTCCAGATGTGGTAGCACTCTATGAAGGGCTTTCTTAAGCCTCAAAAGAGTTAATGGAGATGGCAGGGCATTATTTGAGACTACATCTTGTCATGCCTGTTACATATGCTATCAGTGACTGTGCCTGTAGGACAATGAGACACGTGAAATTCAGTTTGAATAAAGGAAAAAATTAATAGACAATGGGAAAGAAAGTCTAGATAATTTGTAAGCAATAGGGAATACCATTTAGTTTTCAAGACAATGGGAAAGAAAGTCTAGATAATTTGTAAGCAATAGGGAATACCATTTAGTTTTCAAAGATTTTAAGATATTATAACTAAATAATTAGCCATTTTCTTCTTTCTAACTTATTTACATCATTTCCAAGGCTTTTAATATTTAAGTAATTTCTAATTTTTGGCTATAATTCTTACTAAGCTGTGACTATTAATTTTTGTCTACAAAAATAAAGTATAAGATTTCTTTGAACTGTTATTTGAGGAATGGTGTTACTACACCAGAGCCTCAACTTATGTTGGGGTTAATCTCTTGAAAACCAATTACAAGTCAAATCATTCACAAGGTAACCACTGAAACCTATTAAAAGTGAGATTATGTTCCTGACCAAGCATTTTCCCAATCTAACCCTTGTGAATGATGGATGTTAGTATACCTGAAACAGCTTAAGTTTGCCACCCACATACAGTCCCTCATTCTGTCATGATGTTATTTTTTTACTATTTTTACTGAAAATAGTAAAGTATTGAAATATGAGGGTTTTAGGAGCTACTGGAGTGGGATGGGGTAGACTAAGGCTGAGAGGGAGGGCACTAGGGTTATCTATATTACCCCCTGAATTATCTTTACCCCTATGAGTAGTTTTAACATTATGTACATACATATTGAAATGCTAACCCTTAATGTGGATAGGTTAAATGATTTGGTAGCAGTGAAGACAATCAAACATATTTTGCTACTTGGTTGAGTACAAACTGAATGGTATTTACTGTGAAATCATTATGCATGATAAGTGCATAAATATCTCCAATTATGATGTTATACTCCATCATTAAAATAAAATATTCTTTTAGATATTGAATTTTTAAAGATGAGAAGGTTTTTTTTTTTTTTTTCCAAAATTGTCTTGAGTTGAGGCATGGTACAGTAAGTCAATACAATGTACCATAATTTTAAGGTGTTGTAAGCTGAAACAATGCAATGTGAGGTGGTGTATTACCAAAGACTAAAATTTCTTGTTTTACAAATTATATATTCCATGTGTAGGACTCACCACAAACTGTCTTACAGTTTCTAAAAGTTGGAACAGAAGAAAGAGGCAAGTGAGGAGTGCTCATCCTCTTTGCAGGGTGATGTTGGTTTGTTTGAATATGCATGGATGAAATCAGGATGAGAAAGGAGATGATAGGTATGTTTGAAGAAAAATACCTGGATAATCTAGCTCTGACTGAAACTAAGCTCAAGGGAAAGGAGGAAGAGTGGATGGAAATGTCCTAGGGATAAAATCAGGATTTAGTGTGAAGGCAAGAGAATAAAAGGTGATGGCACTTCTGCTAAAGTAGGAGTTGTAGGAGTGTTTGGCAGAGTTTAAGGAAATGAGCCCCATACTAATGTGCAGAAAATCAAAAATAATATTTAGAGAGC
Source organism: Panulirus argus (assembly GCA_038088735.1). Lineage (NCBI taxonomy): Eukaryota > Metazoa > Arthropoda > Malacostraca > Decapoda > Palinuridae > Panulirus > Panulirus argus. The sequence continues at coordinate 6,605 of JAYMFT010208839.1, read as the reverse complement.
TGGGTATTTTTGTTAGTGCATATGCACCTGATATCAAGAAGAATAAGGAAGAGAGTTTAGTGTTTTGGGAGGAGCTGGGTTAATGCATCATCAATTTTGATGTGAGGAACCAAGCATTAGTGATGTGTTATTTGAATACAGAAGTGAGTGATTTGACAGTTGAGGGTATAATTGGGGGGAGCACAGGGTGTTCTAAATGAAATTGATAAAAAAACAACTTTTGGAGTTGTGTGCTGAAAAAGGATTGGTGATTGGGAATATCTGATTTAAAAAGAGGAATATCCATAAGCATATGAAGATGAGTGTTATTACCAGATTCTGCTTGCTCAGGGTTACACTGAAAGTGAAAAGCTACCTTTGGTGAGGCTGTATCATTGGGAGTACAGTCTTGTCAAAGAAATTTTCACTCTAAAGTCTTCTCTTCCTTGCCATTGGAAGTAGCACAGCCTTGGGCTGCAGGAGCCCTTATAAAGGTTTAATACCAAGTAAAAAGGTTATACTAGGATTCTTTCATAAAAAATGTCTTTTGTTTTTATACTTGTTCATCATTTCCCATGTTAACAAGGTAGCACCAGGAATAGATGACGAAAAGGCTTCATTTGCTCCAGTCCATTTGCTGGCTGTCATATGTAATACACCAAAACCACGGCCCTCTATTAACAACCAGGCCCCATTGATATTTCTGTGGTTTACCCCAGCTGTTTCATATGCCCTGGTTTAGTCCGTTGACAGCATGTTGCCATATCAATCCAATTCACTCCCATCTCATGCATGCCTTTCACAACCTTGCATGTTCAGTTCTCAAGCACTAAAAATCTTCTTCACTGTCCTTCCATCTCCAGTTTGATCTCCCCTTCTCCTTGACCCCTCCACTTTTGACACATATTCCCTCTTCATTAACCTCTCCTCGCTCATTCTCTCCATTCCAAAGCACTATAGCATTCCCTACTCAGATCTTTCAGCCACACTATTCTAATTACCACAAATCTCTCTTACCTACACATCATTTACTCGATCAAACCACTTCACACTACATAGAGTCCTCAAACGTTTAATTTCCAACACATGCACCCTCCTCCACACATTCTCATCTGTAGCTCGTACCTCACATCCATACAATCGCTAGGACTACTATACCTTCAGACATACCCATTTTCATCCTCTTCCATAACAACCTCTCTTTCCGCAAATTCCTCAGTGATCCCAAAACCTGCACTCTCTTACCCATCCCTTGACTCACTTCCACCTCATGGTTCCATTTTCTACCATGTCCGCTCCCAGGTATGTGAAACACTTTAGTTCCTCCAAGTTTTCTCCATTCAAACTCACACCCCAACTAATCAGTTACTTTGCACTACTAAACCTAATAACCTTGCTTTTTTAACATTTACTCTCAACTTCCTCCTTTCACACACTATTGTAAACTCAGACAACACAAAATTGGTCCTGGGGATTTTATGAATGAAAAATTATACATGAGTGAATGGGATAGACTTTAAGAGAGCATTACTGGAGTATGTATTAATGGATAAGCATGCTAAAGAGAGACTTTTTGGATATAATAATGGGTGAATAGGTGTAGCTGATGGAATGTCTGATCATTTCCTGGTGAAGATCAGGTTTGAAATTTTGTAAAGTCTTTAAAAATAATATTAAATGGGTGGGAGAGGTGAGGGGGTGAATGTGTGTAAGCTTGGGAAAAAAGGCTTATATTTAGTATTTATATTTATATCTTGTATTTTGAGGACTATTGTAATGGTTCAGTAGAGGAAGCCAAACCTGCTGATATATGGTAAATAGTAGTTACACTATTGTGAGCTCCAGAACTCTCTACCCACTCATGTGTTTCCCAATAACTATGACCTAGCACATTTCAAGACAGGTTTTTCACTTTCTCAAGAGTTTGTAAATACTTTCCCTTTTTTTTTTCTGCTTCAAATTTCTCTCTATATTTCAATTAGGGCCCAGCCTTGATGTGGACTTTTGTCCATAACTGGAACCTTCAACATGAAAAAGAAAAAAAAAAGTTAGTGTAATATGTTCATTAATTTGACTAAATATTTTCTTTTGTATTTTGGTTAGAAACTTTGCTTTTATTTGCTTTGGCACTTCATTGTTACATAAGATGAATGGAAGATTGTGAGAAAGAGCAGTGACAAAATTAACAGCCCAGCAAAACTAGTACTATAGATGCAGAAATGATTTCTTAATAACAGAATAAGCAGTATTAGAATGAAATTTAAATTAATAAATCAGATACAATTCAAGAGTAATTAAGCAATGATTGTAATTGCAACTCTGAAAATGCCTTGGACAATAATGCACACAGCAGCACAGAATGTTATTGTCATGAATGCCACCTTGTGGGACCTTAGAACAAACACAGATTGAAGTGCCTTATGAGTTAGCTAATTAACAATAAAGTAACTGGTGGAATTTTTGTTGTATGTGAGTGGCTGACACCACTGTCTTTTAATGATGATGATATACCATGATACTTAACCTTATTATCAGTAATAAAGGTTCTGCTTAAACTAATTTGAATTAAATGAAGTGCTACTTACACCAGTTGAGATTACAGTATTAAAATAATTAAGCCCAAAGCATTTCATTTTCTTAATTTCTTTTTATAATGTTTATGCTCATATTTTGTGTACATTTATACATTTAAAATCAGTATGTTTGTAGGGTCCAAGTATGGGGGCTAAGTTCAAGGATGGGTTCAAGACTAATTTCCTGGTGGGAATGTTCCAGGACCAGTGGTCAGTACTCATGACAATAGGAAGTATAGAACTGAATTCTGTTAACATGTCCTATTACAGGAAATTTTTTTTAGTAAATGTCTCTTAAACCCCTTTAAACCCAATTTGAAGGAAAGGAAAGAAGAATAGATAAGTTTTGACAGCTGAGTTTAAATATAACCAACCACCTTCAACAAAACGTTATGAAATACATTTAAATGTTTAGTTCTCTTATTAGAAAGTCAAGACAGCAACCTTTGGAAAAGCATCATTGGTATTTCTTGTTTTTTGAATGAGGGAGAATTTATTATGCTAGTGTATTATTTCTTCTTTTCAAATGATTATGTTATGGGATGCTTAGGTAGGTGCTGCCAGACTCCACCTGAACAAGGTTGCACCACAAGTGAAAAGTCATCTTTGATGAAGCTGTATCACTGGGAATACAGTCACATTAGAGGACTTCATACTTCAAAAGTGTCCATCATTTCTCTGCTACTAAAAGATGCACAGCCTCAGAGCTGCAGTAACCCCAGAAGGGAGGGCCAGGGTACCATCAGGACCCTTTCTTGGAAAGGAGCTGGGGCAAATTTAAATGAAATGATGCTTAGGCATAGTCTTTCCTTTTTTTTTTTTTTCCTTCTTCTTCTTCAACACTGTTCAACAATATTATTACAATGGTGGTAGCACTGTATGATTATTTTATGTTCTAGTCCCTAGATAATCCCAGTACCCACACTTAATTGCATGACCATGCTTGATTAGAAGTATATTATGGCTATAAATATTAGTTACTAATTCAGATCACTAAAGATATCTTGCATGTATTTTTTTTACTTGAATATAGCCATTGGATTTAAATTATAAGGGCACCATAAGTAAAAACAGATCAGAGTTTTTCAAAGTACGGGTCGTGACCCAATACTGGGTCGCAAGCATTTGTTCAGTGGGTCACCACGATGTAAACAGATATATAAATAATAAATGAAATGCATTAATACTACCACTACTACTGTTAATAAAAGTAATCATAATAATAATATTAATGATAATCATCATCATTATCATCATCATAATCATAGTAGTAGTCCACAAGTAGTCTTATACAAGAGAGAGAGTGTGGATGGAAGTAAGAGACAGGACTTGTACACATTCAGAAATAATCTTCATTCACCACAGAAACAAACTTATCCTCAGTTACATTTGTACTGCAGCAGATTGAACGTTATCCCTTCTTTAGTGATATGTTATGCCCAACACTTTGACAATGGATCGTTTTGTTATAAGAAGTAAAGTTGCTGCTCAGTCATCAAATACGTGTGTACCTGATAAAGATACACAGGTAGAGAGGCATGTGTCGAGTGTGGGAGAGGCCTCATCCTCATCAGCCTCCTCTTCTGAGTTGTCTGCCAAGAAGTAAGTTAAGTCATGGACCAGGTAGTACAGCAATGAATTTTTTGAAGTATGGCTTTATCAGGTGTGAACAGGAAGAAGAAGAACCAAGGCCACAGTGTGTGATTTGCTGCGCAGTTCTTGCAAATGAAAGTTTGAAACCATCAAAATTAAAGAGACATCTTGAGACAAAGCATGCTGACTTCCTTGGAAAACCAGTCAAGTATTTCCAGAGAAGAAAGGAACAAATGAAGATGTTAGTGAAAATTCTCAGTAAAGCAACCACTCTTAATGACAAAGCACAACTGACATCATATTTAATTTCCTGTTGCAATGTAAAAGACAAAGTACCATATGTGTATGGTGAGAAACTTATTCTTCCATCCGCTGTGGGTATGTTGAATGTGGCTCTTGATGAAAAGTCATCAGACAAGATCAAATGTGTCCCTCTCAGTGATACAACAGTGACACAGCGGATAAGTGATATTGCGTAAAATTTAGAATTTCATGTAGTGTCACGTCTACAGTCTGCTGGAGAATTTGCTGTTCAGCTTGACGAAAGTATTAATACATCTAACTGTGCAATACTCTTGGTTTATTTGTGATACATAAGGAAAGACGACTTCTTGGAAGACTTGCTCTGTCGCTTAACCTTACCTACACATACATCGTGATCAGAGATATACAGAGTGTTGAATGACTGTGTAGTTAGAAAATACAAACTGAACTGGGCCAACTGCAAAGGAATTACAACAGATGGAGCAGCAAACATGACTGGTAAAAACAGTGGGGTTGCGACTAAAATATCAGAGGCATTACTTGGAAACATTGCTTCATCCGTCATGAAGTGCTGGCTGCCAAAGGTATCCCAGACAGTCTCAGAGGTGTTCTGAATGAGGTGGTGAAAGTTATCAACATAATTAATGGAAGTTCACTTAATAGTTGGTTGTTTGAAATGTTGTTCCTGGAGATGGGAGCTGATCATTCACTCCTGTTGTAACATACAGAAGTTCAGTGACTTTCCTGAGGCAGAATTTTAACAAGGGCTTATGAGCTAAGGCTGGAGATTCATATTTTCCTTCTGGAGAAAAAATCTAGCATGGCAGACTTGATTTGCAATGATGAGTGGATCCTGAAACTGCAAAGGAAAGAAAACAATGTATTCTGAAACAGTGAGGAATTAGAAACATTTAAGAAATCAATAATGCTGTGGCAAGCTAGGCTTAGAGTTGATCGCCCTGTTTACTACATGTTCCCAACACTTTTGCAGCATAATGAAGAAAACAACATCAGTGAAAAAAATCTGAAGAAAATTAAATGCGATATATAGCTACACCTTCATTCTTTGTCGGTAAGTTTTGAATCAGTACTTTCCTAAAGAAAAGTTGCAAGATATAAGAGAAAAGCACTGGCTATAAGACCCTTACACTTAAGAAAGACCAGAGGCTGTTGTATGGCTAAACCTAACACCTGATTAAAAAATGAGCTTCTTCATCTCACAAGTGATACATCATTAAGAATCAGGCACAAGTCATTAGCTCTGTCATCATGTTGGATAAGTGTTTCCGAGGAATATCCACATTTAAGTAAGGAAAGTATCTTGCTTTTGATACCTTTTACAATTACATACTTGTGTGAAGCTGGTTTCTCAACCCTCACAAAGCTAAAAAACAAAGAAAGAAACTGACTCAATCCTACAGCCAACATGTGTGTGGCGTTATCCTCCTGCAAACCAGACTGGGCCAAGATAACTAGTAACAAGCAAGCACACTGAACAGGTAACTGCATACTATTTTTCTCTGCTTTGTTGCAATTTACACAGTAGTCTACATATTTTGTAGTATTTTTTATAAATAAAATTTACATTAGCATACTTTCAACATATGCAGTTATTTTGAATACATATATGTATGTATATGCAAATGTATTTATATATATCTATATATATATATACATATTTTTTTATTATACTTGATCGCTGTTTCCCGCGTCAGCGAGGTAGCGCCAGGAAACAAACAAAGACCCATCCCCCCACATACACACATATACATGCACATACATGCACAGTGCATATATATATACATACCAACATATACATATATACATACATACACATACACATACATAAACACATGTACATATTCACACTTGCTTGCCCCTATCCACTCCTGATGCCACCCCGTCCCACAGGAATTAGCATCACCACCCCCCAAGCTGGCGAGGTAGCGCCAGGAGACAGACGAAATGGCCACATTCGCTCACGCTCAGTCTCTAGCTGCCATGTGCAATGCACCGAAACCACAGCTCCCCTTCCACATCCAGGCCCCACAGACCTCTCTGTGGTTTACCCAAGACACTTCACATGCCCTGGTTCAGTCCATTGACAGCATGTCGACCTCGGTATACCACATCGTTCCATTTCACTCTATTCCGTGCACGCCTTTCACCCTCCTGCATGTTCAGGCCCCGACCGCT
>JAYMFT010208828.1:0-11543 GCA_038088735.1 Panulirus argus | reverse complement strand
CTGGAAATCCTCCCCTCCAGTTTCTGCTTTTCCAAAAAAGGAACAGAGAAGGGGCTAAGTGAGGATTTTCCCCTCTACGGCTCAGTCCTCTGTTCTTAACGCTACCTCGCAAACGCGAGCAAGTCTAAATATGTACATGTGTGTACGTCTATGTGTATGTATGTATGTATATATGTATAGGTTGATATGTATATATATATGTGTGGTGCATATATATATATATGTATGGAAAAAAAAAAAAATATATATATATATATATATATACACCGTTAATGGGATGGCCTTGGTTAGGGCCTTAGCTGCCCGTGCTGTCTCAGCTTAAAAACACACACACACACACACACACACACACACACACACACAAGGAATGCAAGGAGAGATGTAGAAAGTTAAAAACTTACCTTGTCTCCTTAGTCTATGCACCCATCCATGTACTTTCACTCTTTTAGTACGACAGTCTTTGCTGTCCTTTATTTTGATGCAGGTTGCTGTGGGAAGACTAGGGTCTTCATATATGGTAACCTTCCTTGCTTCTTGTAACATACTGGCCCTCTTCTTTTCATCTTCCTCCTCTTTCTTTAAACGAGCTTCGAGTTTTCGACACTCCTAATTTAGACAAATGACAATTAATTTTACTGGCAGGTGAGCTGATTCTATATTAAAACAATACGTACACCAAGCCCCTATAAAAATGTAACTTTTCCAGCAATAACCAGATCACAACCTAAGATCTTAAGCCCAATCTTTCTTTGTGCTGTTGTGGGATAAAATTTAGATAGTGAAGGATGAAAATCCACTTTTCTACATAAACAGAGCTATACTAGAACATGAGAGCACTTGCTTGTTGGAGGTTAAAAGAACATTTTACCCCAAATATGGCATATCCTTTTACCCTAAAATAGGGTGTATCCTCATAATGTATCTATGAGGATACACACAATGTGATCACCACAAATCATAAAAGGTCGCCTGATGCTCAATCACATGGATTCAGTAACTTAACACCCTGGATGGGCTCATGATGCTGCAGTGTAAAGGTGAAATACTGCCAAATAGCCAGCCACTCATTCATAGTATTCACTGACCAGTGGCGTCTATGCCTCTAGCCTGTTTCGTGGTGACCTAGAATCTATTGATGTCAACGCTGACCATGGCACTTAGAGAGAGCTCCAATAATTGATTTCTCTTCTGAAAGACAAATTCAAAATTGCCACCATGGAAACACAATGTTATTGATAACACAGAAAGCTGGACATGATGCACGAGTTCAGTGTAATGGAACATATGATAAAGAAAGCCAGCCAATACAAGAGGTGTTTCTTATCCGACCCAGAAACAGAGTGATGACACTTTCTTAGGAGGTAAGTGAAAAGACTGCAGACTTTTATTCATCTGATTATCATTCCTACACGTGCCCTGGCAAAAATTGAGTGAAACGATTAATGTGTACGACAATAAAGAGTGTAAGCAAAAGTGGCAACTACTTGTGTGTGAACAGCACCAGAATGTCACACTTATAACAGCTGCAACTCCTGAAAACAATGGATACAGATATTCTGGGAAAAGCAATTTGTAGAATAATCACAACTGCTTGCTCCAACTTTGTGAATCATATCCACATTAGGAAGGCATTATGGCATATTCATCAGAATTGTTTACTTCACATGATTACCACTCTGATGATACCAATGAATACAGGCAACAGGCTCACACAGACATGAACACCCTTAAGTTTAACAGGATCCATCAATGAATTCATAATGATAGCCAGTAACATATCTGATGATTTCTTCAAAGCCAAATCACAATCCAACAATGTTAACAAGCTGAAGGAGGATCTTGTTCTAAACAAGGCTGTCATCTTTCCCTTGACTTTGCAGAAAACTACAGCTTCACAGTCCCATAATGTGGGGTTTCTAAGAAAGAGTAGATGTTACAGTACTTCCAAGAGGTGGAATTACAGAACTGTCAAAGGAGAAACGAGAGTTGTGAGGAGTTCTCGATAGAGAGATGGGTAGAAATTGGGTGTTAGAGGCATTAAACTTAACAAGATTTTGTGTTCCCCATTGAGATTATCCTGTCCAAGTCTGAGTTTCCTGAGGAAGCTGTGTCAAGACAAGATGCAAATTGAGTAATAGAGAAGGGAGCAGAATCGTAAGATGTGGATGAATGCAGTGCTGAGTTGTCAGCGACTGAGTGCATTGGATCATTTGTGGAGAAGAGGAAATCGCTGAAAAAAAGAAAAAGTTTAGGGGACAGGAAAGAACCTTGAGAAACACTGTTGCTGGAGAAAAGGGGGATGCTAATCTATCAACAATCACAGAGATAGACTGGCTGGAGAGGAAGCTAGATGTGAAGGAGCAAAGTGAGGGAGGGAAGCCAAAAGAGACAAGCTTAGATGAGACCCCGATATCACACCCTTTAAAAGCTTAACTTATGTCAAGGACAACTACAGAAGACTCCCAAAAATCTTTCAGGGATGATGACCAGCCATTAGTAAGATAGGAACAAATATCACCAGTGGATCTCGTTCTATGAAAGCCATACTGGTGATCAAAGAGAGGACTGTCAGATTCAAGATGTTTACAGATATGGTGGTTGAGGAGAGATTCAAAGACTATGGAAATGGTAAATGTTAAAGCAATAGGATGATAGTGAGAGTGGTCAGAACCATCACCCTTCTTGGGGATGGGATGTATCAATGCATGCTTCCAAGCTAGAAAAGCTTTGGTTTAAAAGCAGAAATGGAACAATCGAGCAAGCACAGGTGCAAGTTCAGAGGCACACTCTTTTAGTATACAGGGATGGATGCCATCAAGACCATAAGTCTTGCTTGTGTCCACAGGAGAAGTGCTTTTCGGACAGTCCTGAAAGAGATCATGGGGAGGAGCACAGGATTAGTAAGATGAGCAATAGAGGGTGAAGGAATGTTAGTGTCATTCAAGGTGGAGTTGAGGAGAAATGGGAGCCAAAGAGAGCTGCTCTGTCTATGGGAGAGACAGATATAGCATCATCAGAAAGAAAACGTGAAGGAAAGGTATAGTGACAGAAGTAGTTAGAGATGCCCTTAGCTAAAGACCAGATAGACCTATGAGTGGATGAAAGGAGAGGTTATCACACTTCCTCTGAATAAAGGAATCCTTTGCCTTACAGACAGCATACTGGCAATTATTGCAAGCAGTGATAAAAGGTGGGTGGGAGCCAAAGTTAGGAGAGTTTTTCCAAGCCTGATATACCTGATGCTTTGTGTAAATGGCCTAAGAACAGGAACACTTGAACCATGGATTAGAAGAGGTCATCTTGGAGAAGGAGGGGATAAATGCTTCCATGCCCGCAAGAATAACCTCTGCTATGTGTTTGGCGGGGGGTGGGGGGGATGCAAGATTTTCCAGTTAGGTTTGTTGAGGTGACAGTATTTATGCTTAGAATGGACTGCTAGAGGGGAAGGAGCCATTAAAATAGATACATTTATGAGAGTGTGACCAGATGAACCAATTGGAGGTGAGGTTGTGTAGTTACAGCAGGATGGACTGAAGATGAAAAACGATCCAGAACATTTGGAGGGCGGTAACAGCAGTCAAGAATATGGGGAGGGTGGAAAATAATTTGCTCTAAATCACTGAGAAGAGAGGAAGTAAGGGATTCAATCCTCCATCATCCATATGGGAGGAATTCAACCATTATCTATTGTGAATGGCAAAATCCCTTAAGTAGAAGATCTCAGCTTGCAGGTGAGAGTATGCCAGTCTCATGGCAGGAGTTTAGATTGTCAAAGAAAGATACAGAATTGAACTTCTTACATTTCTATGACTGAGTGAGTTCTATTCTGAACAAAAAGGAAGGCTGGATAGATTATTCATATCTTGACTAACAAAAGCATCTGACATAGTACTGCATGGGAGATTGATTAAAGAGCTGGAATACCAACCACGAATACAGGGGGTACTTCTCCAGGGGATAGAAGACTATCTTAGCTGTAAGGAACAAAGTACACATGTCAGAGGAGTATTCTCCACATGGGCAGAGGTCACCAGTGGAGTACCCTATGGTTCTGCTTTGGAATCCTTACTCTTCTTAATCTATGTGAATGACTCACCTGAAGGTATGGACTTCTATGGGAATATGCTTGCAGATGATACAAAAGTCATGAGGGGAAATGAAAAGCAAGGAGGACTGCATCAGTCTACAAGGGGACCTAAACAGACTTCAAAGATGGTCTGATACATAGCTGATGAAATTCAAACTGAGCAAATGTAAGGTAATGATGAGACAAAGTGAAAGAAGACATTAGTATGATTACTATTCAGAAGGAAATAAGTATCAGGATTGTGTGTGTAAGAAGGAACTGGGAGTCAATAGTGTCCCTAACCTGTGACAAGAGTTACACACAAGAATAGTAAAGGAGAAGAACTGTCTTCTGGCAAATATCAAAACTATATGAAAAAGGAACATCAGCAAGCTGCTCATATCCTACATAAAGCCAACACTAGAATACACTTTTCAAGTTTGATCACTGCGCCTAAAGAAGCACAAAGTGCTAACAGAGAAGGTCGAAGGCAATAATTCTGGTGCCAGAATCAAGAAAACCAAGTTACTGAGTAAGAATAAAGGCTTTAAATTTGCTCATCGTGAATGACAAAAGAATGGAGATGACCTGATCACAAATGTTAAGTTTCTAATACATATCAATGATATGGACAATAAACAGTTCTTTGAGAGATGTGAAGATAAAGCAACTAGAGGACATAAAACGAAATTAAGCATGAAATTGCTTATAAGAAGTACTTTTATAGTACATGAGTGGTAGATGAAGAGAACAGAATGATTGAGGCATGGTTAATGCAGACAGCATACATAAATTCAAACTGTATAATCGTAAAGAATGTTCAAGATCGGGGGCTCCTTAAGTGTAAAACCCCTTCCCTTACAGAATGAATAGGTAACTAGACACAGGTAATTACACTCCTGGGTTCCTGTCCCATATGCAGCCAAAGCTGTATTGAATGCCCAAAAGGTTCCACCAGAGTAGGTACCATCTGGCTTAGTTAGTGTATTACCACAGTACATGAAGAAGCATGGAAACCCCACCTCCCAATGATTGCAGAATTATGAAATGATCTACTCTTAGAACCAACACAATACACAAACACCAACTAGGATTTTAAGTTTTAGACAATAACAATCCTGCTGAAGTTCCGTAATGGAACAATCCCATGAAGCAGGCAACTCAACTGGTGAACCACAGTCCTAATCCAGACAACAGTGAGCTTTTGTGCGAACCCCTGCCTCTCCCTCTTCGTACAGTAACTTACTCATGAGAAAGAAAAAGCTTTAGGACAGTTTTCTTTTACAGTGTGTCTGTAACTAGTAGCATTCCATACCATTACCTCTTGTATTAACTTACTTAAAAAGATTTTCCAGTAATGTACCAGCCCACACCAGCCTGAAACTGACTAACATGTACTCCTATATATCTTTTTATTATATAAAGTTATCTTTAATGAAGTCTTTCATCCAGACATATATCATCAGGGAATTTAGTGTGACTCTACCTTCACTAACACTGAGTAACCCTGCCATAAGGTATCACAGTCTTTTTCTGGGTAGACACCATGCAATTAGTTCTCCTACTGTACCATCAATACAGGTGAGGCATGTGACCTTAAGCCTCATGGTCAATCATCATCTCTCCTGAAAATACAGGGTTATGAGCTAAACTTTTAATAAAAATGTTGAATGTAACATAAAAAAAAATCCTGATGTGATGGGAGCCATCTGGTAGACCATCCTGTGAGAAGTACACTTCTCAACTGTTTGAACTAGTGTCCCATCTTTCAAAACAGCCTGGTATCATCCGGTGCACTGTGTACAGCCATCAAATCCTAGGTCCATACACATCCCCCATTACGAAATACTTAAGTCAAAGGTATCATACGTTATCAGATTTACCAAAATAAACAAAAAAGCAGTGGTAAGGCTGATCCATGAAAACAATGTCTAAGGTCACTGGCACTGTGTGTGCCAGTTGATGTCAGTGATGTATCCAAGTACACTACTTCTCAAACCACAACAAAATACTATACTCATGATCTATGCCTTGCAAAACCTCAAATCAAAGACAAAGACACCCATATGATATCTTAAGACCAAACATATGAGTAAAGACTTTGCAAGCTAATGTCATGCAACAGCCAGCATGTCTGTACAGTGACTAAGGTTATGCACTTCCTGTGAATGAGCATCTGCTGGCCTCATAAGTTTAACATTGTTTAAAGGGGTAAAACCTCATAAAACACTTAATTTCAAAAAGTAAAACAGAGGCATACATAATACTTTTGGTTACTTAGTACAATTTTCTTAGAGGGGGGCCTCTCTGTACTGATCACTAAGAAATTCCAATGTTTAGTTTTTAAATGTCTAAATTATAATAATAAGAATGATAAAAATCTACACAACTGAATATAAAGAAAACTAATAGTTCTTTCGTGTATCTTTTTCTTTCATACTTGTTCACTGTTCCCATGTTAGTGAGGTAGTGCCAGGAACAGACAAAGAAATGACCTCATTTGCTCACATCCATAAGCTGTCATGTGTAATGCACCAAAACTACAGCTCCCTATCTGGAACTAGGACTCGCAAACCTTTCCATGATTTCCCGTGTCATAAAATCTGGTTCAGTCCACTGACAGCACATCACCCCATGTATAACACATCCCTCTACTCTATCCCATGCATGTGTTTCACCCTCTTGCATGTTCAGGCCTTGATCATTCATAATCTTTTTCACTCCATCCTTCCATCTCCACTTTGGTCTCCTTCTCCTTGTTCTTTTGACTTCTGACACATATATACTCTCTGTCAACCTCTCCTCACTCATTCCATCCATATGTCCAAATGATTTCAGCACACCCTCTTCGCTCTTTCAACCATACTCTCATTTCTTCATCACCTCTCTGTTACCCTGTTAGTGCTTGCTCGAACAACACTTCTTATACTATGTACTGATCTCAAACATTTCATTTCCAACACATCAACCTTCCTCTGCCCATTTTCATCAGTAACCCATGCCTGGCATTCATACATTAGTGGGACTACTATACCTTCAAATACACCCATTTTGTCCTCCCAGATACCAATATCTCCACACATTCCTCAGTGTTCCCAGAACCTTTGGACCCTCATCCACCATGATACACCTCTGCTTCCATGGTTCCATCTGTCTGTGCTGTTAAACCTAATAACCTTGCTTTTATTCACATATACTGTCAATATCCCCCTTTCATACACTCTCAAACTCAAACATCAACTCAAGTAGTTTTTCCTCTCATATCTGCCACCAGCGCTAGGTCATCAGCAAACAAAAACCAGCTCACTTTTCAAGCTCCCTCACTCCCTTCAAACTGCATAAATGCCCCTCTCTACAAGACCCTTGCATTAACTCCCTCATCACCCCATTCATAAACAAGCTAAAGAGCCATGGTAACAATAAACACCCTCATCAAAGACTCACCTTTACTTGGAACTACTCACTCTCCTCTCCACTTACTCGGACACATGCCTTTTTGCTCTAGATAAAAACTCCTCTGCTTCTAATAGCTTTCCTCCCAAACCATATATTTGCAATACCTTCCATAAAGCATCTCTACAAACCCTATCATATATCTTCTCTATATCTAAAAATGTCAGATACACATTCTTTTGTTTCTCCATCTCACAAACATCCTTCAAAGCAAGCACCTGATACATACATACTCTACCACTCCTGAAACCACATTGTTCCTCCTTAATCTGATGCTCTGAGCATGCCACCACCATCTCAATCAACACTCTCCCACACAACTTAATGGTACAATCATCAACTTATACATTTGTAATTTAATCACTCACCTTTGTTCTTTTTGCCTTTATAAAAGGGCACTTTACATGCATTCAGCCAATCCTCAGGCACCTAACTGTGATCCATACATACATTGAAAATCCTAACAATAGTGCTTATGAAAATATTTTTGCACATGACTTTGGGGGCCTACAAAAGATATGGGACCCATCAATGCACAGATATTAGATACAACTCTTAGAGTAAATTAGTGTCTTCAAACCTAATACACAAGCACACAGGGCTTCGTCCATTGGTGAGGAAATTATTTTCATAGGTCATTACTCATACGCACTTCACCTTTCTTTGTTATTATGATAGGTATATGATGTACTGTCTGCTAATAACTTACAGAAATCTATTTCATTACTATGATTAATCAACTCAAATATGTACTTCACATTCATGCAACATCTGTGATATCTAATTTTAAAGGTATAGTTCATGATTTGTAAACATTCTTATCACTGTATGTTTTGCATTATCACTGAGGACCATGACTAAAGAAGAGTAAGTAATCATATCAATTTATGCATGTAAAAAAAAAAAAAAAAAAAAAAAAAAAAGCTATACATTATTATTTCTGATGCTTTGCATCATCACTGAGGACCATAACTATTTAAAAGTAAGTAATCATATAAATTCATACATATAAAAAACAGCAAGACACATACTGTATTTCATATTACAAATTAATGGAATAAACAGTCAAAAAGAAACTTTCTTGAGGAAATATATAAAGGTGCTGTGTACAGACTGAAAGTAAAATTAAACCTTTAGATGTAAATCAGTCTAATTTCATGTTGTGTTATTTAAGGAATTTCAACAATTTAGCTTTACAGTACTTACATCCTTCCAAAGCTTTGTTAGTTTCTTCAACTGGCTCTTAGCTATCACTTCATATTTCTGCAGAAATATAACAGCAAAAGAAAATTATTATTATTATTATAGAGCTAAAACAGAAAAAAATAATAATGAATGTCTCATCAAATATATGAATTTTTGCCAATCATGGGCCCTGCCCACATTAAGAACATGCTTACTGGGAAATAACAAGACATAATGAAGTTCATATCGTCCAGCCCCTCTAATCTGTTTGTAAAGTGCTTCCAAGTTCTCTCTAATATCTTTATTTCTAACTATTTCGTTGGTGATCATACATCACAACAGTATTCAATTTTGCTATTATATACTTTGAACATTTTCATTGATAGGTTTCTATCTCTCGTAAAAGTAGTTTTCAGAATCATATCACACATCACTTGACCTGACAGCACTATCCTCTCAATATGCACCTGATCCCTTACCTGAATGGCCTCAGAACAGGAACGATTGAAACGGATTGGATGAAGAAGTAGTCTTGGAGGAAAAAGGAATAAATGGTTCCATTCCCACAAGAATAACCTCTTATGCGTTTGGCAGAGACAGAAGTATCACCACATGAGACTATAATTTACCCAGAGAAAGTCAGAAAAGAAGTTACTTTTTCTCTTCTGAACAGTTGCTATGCTTATACAAGGGATTGATTCGTCACTGTATGGAGTACTGCTCTCACATTTGGGGTGGTTCTAGCTCTGTTTCCTTGCTTGACAGACTTGAGTCGAAAGCAGTCCGACTTACAAACTGTCCCAGGCTAACTTCCAAACTTGACCCCCTTGCCCTACACCGCAATGTTCGTTCACTTTCCCTCTTCTATAGGTATTACTCTGGCTATTGCTCCCGAGAGCTGGCTGCTTGTGTGTCCCCACCTCTAGCTAGACCATGCAGTACTCGGCAAGCTGCTGCGTCACATGATTATTGTATGGCCATCGGCAATTCAAGGGTGTGCCATTTTGATAACTGCTTCTTTTCCTACAAGTCGAAGCTTTGGAACTCCCTACCTTCTCATGTCTCTCCCAATAACTATGACCTGACTCATTTCAAAAGACAGGTCTTTCACCTTCTAAGAAATTTGTAAATGCTTTCCATTTTTTTCGCATTTCTTAATTCTATTTTTCAATTAGGGCCCGGCCTTGATGTGGACTTTTGACCATAACTGAAGCCTTGAGAGAGAGAGAGAGAGAGAGAGAGAGAGAGAGAGAGAATCCATCAGTGCTAACAATGAAGCTGCTGCACAAATCCCATTTTTCTTTGTGCATCTATAAGTTTGCTATACAAGATTTCTCTTTGTGTGAGGTTTACTGAATATAACCTCCACATAAACTGGGATATGTGCATACATATTTGTGTTCCTTTCATTAGAGCATCAAATATTATCATGCCAGTACTTGTGTTTGCACACTCCTACAGGTACAAAACCATGCTGGCCTTCATTTATGAGTCCACTATTAACAGATGTTCTGAAATGTATTTACTGGGAAAGAGGAGGGAAAATAGGCTTGTCTATGTTATGATCTGTAGGGAGTAGTTAGTAGGCACCTGGGTATCAGAAGGGTTAGGGATGGTTGCATAGTGAGCCAGCACTTCAGTGGTTGTTAAGCAGCACTCCTCTGACCCAGGTAGCTAATCTTTTTTTTCTGCCTCACCCACACGTGGACTACTGGCATTCTGTCCACAAACATACAATCTTTCCTTGACACATATAACACTTAACAACACTTAATTCACACAGCTCATTCTTCGAATTGCTAGATTTTCCTGTGGTGAGCACTAAGTGCCAATCCTGCCTTTTGGAAAAATGTTAGGAGCAATAGAAAGAAGCACTAGGTAGGAACATTTAAGTAGGAGCATTAGATCTAAGAAGTATTCGGTAGAAGTAGTAGGTGGGAACAATAGGCAGGAACTGAGCATTAGGTAGAAGTAGTCAGTAGGAACATTTGGTAGGAGCCTCTGAAAACAATGCACCAGAGCTGCCCTTTGCCAGTGGCCTGTTAAGGGTAAGGCATGAAAGGCAAAGAAGCAGCACTGGAGTTCACTAGTTATGGAGACTACTGCAGCGGCCACCCCACTGAGGCAGTTCCGGAAGGGAACAGGCATCAGAGATACAGGTAGATAGATAGATAGACAGAGAGGAAGGGGAAATAGGCTTGTCTATGTTATAACCTGAATTATCTTATTTAGCAATGGTTTCAGCTGGGGGGGAGGAGAAAATGATTGTCTTGTTCCCCTGAAAATGGTGTGTGTGGCCAATCTTTTTTTCTCTATATAAATTTCTTCAAAGCACTATAGGCACTCATAAACTTTCTTGGTATATCAAAGCAAGTTATCGGTCAGGATCCATGTTATTAATGAGGCTCAAATCCTTGTCTAAAATAATCAAATACTTCTTTTCACTTTCAATATTATAAATTTATATTTATATTTATCATACTTGATCGCTGTTTCCTGCGTCAACGAGGTAGTGCCAGGAAACAGACGAAGAAAGACCCATCCCCCATATACACACATATATACATACATGCATGCATGTGCACAGTACATATATACACATATCAACATACACATATATACATACATACACATACACATACACACATGTACACATTTACACTTGCTCGCCCCCATCCACTCCTGATGCCACCCCGCCCTATGGGATATAGCATCGCCACCCCCTGCGCCGGTGAGGTAGCGCCAGGAGACATAAGAAATGACCACATCCGCTCACACTCAGTCTCTAGCTGTCATGTGTAATGCACTGAAACCACAGCTCCCTTTCCACATCCAGGCC
>JAYMFT010208817.1:0-11543 GCA_038088735.1 Panulirus argus | reverse complement strand
TGTGTGTGTGTGTGTGTGTGTGTGTGTGTGTGTGTGTGTGTGTGTGTGTGTGTGTGTGTGTGTGTGTGCGTGTGTGTCTGTGTGTGTCTGTGTGTTCATCATCAATGTGTAAATCCTGTGCAAACATACAGAAAATCTTTCCATAGCCTGTCATATGTGCCACTACTCTACCTACGTACATACTGAGAAATTTATTTCACATATTGCGTCTCATGCTCCAAGACAAAACCATTAGGGTTTCAGTCCCATACATTCAACAAGGATTACGTCTCCTAGAGACAACATGGTTTCAGTTCCCTTGAAGAGAACAAGGTTTCTGCCCCCTTAAAGAGAAAAGTTTAAGGATTCTTAAAGAGAAGAATGTGTGTCGCTTTAATAAGAAAACCAGGTTTCTGTCCTTTACAGACAACAGGGTTCCAGTCTCTTAAAAGCAACGAGTTTTGGAGCCCTTAAAACAACAGGGTGTCAGTCCCCTTTAACCCAACAGGATGCCGTTCTCTTAAAGACAACAGAATTCTAGTCCCTTAAACACAAAAAAGTTTAGATCCTCAGGGGCTACTTGGTTTTTCTGTCCTTAACAAACAACACGTTTGCTGTCGCTTCAAGACAACGCTGTTGCTGTCGTCGCTTTAAGACAACACGGTTGCGGTCGCTTCAAGACAACACGGATGCGGTCGGTTCAAGACAACATGGATGCGGTCGGTTCGAGACAACATGGATGCGGTCGGTTCAAGACAACAAGGATGCGGTCGGTTCAAGACAACATGGATGCGGTCGGTTCAAGACAACAAGGATGCGGTCGGTTCAAGACAACACGGATGCGGTCGGTTCAAGACAACACGGATGCGGTCGGTTCAAGACAACACGGATGCGGTCGGTTCAAGACAACATGGTTGCGGTCGCTTCAAGAAAACACGGTTTCGGTGGCCTCGAGCCATGAGGGTGTGTCGGTACATCTCAACAGCTTCATGTTATCAGTGTCAATATTGGCTGTGATGGCGGATGCACTGGTGGGCGGGTCTGACTATTGGTTTCTCTAGTGCCTTCAAGGGTGCCACTCCTCCCCCTGGCTGGAGTGACCTTGTTAGCCACAGTGCTGGGAGCGTGTACCCGGCCACCAATATGTAGACGGCTGACTGCTGCCTGAGTGGCGGAGGGAGTGAGGCGCCCTTGTTCCCCCCCCCCGGCAGGATGAACTCTCTGAACCAAGACAGTGGTGGAGGTGCAGTGCCACTGATGGAGTTCCGGTGGTGAAGGGGGTGTGGTAGTGGTGGTGGTGGTCATAAGGGTATAAATAAAGGCTTCTCTCTAATCCAAGGCCTTATGCACAATTCTCCCCCAGCGCCTTTGTCCACCCTGCCTCTCTCCCTCGATTTACTTAAGTTCTACTGCCCCTTCGCCCTTTCTCTCATTCCTCTCCTACGCAGGCAAGTGCTTAGTCCCTTTCCCTTTAAGGCACTCGTATCATTCAGTCACACATGTCGCTTTCCTTCATTTTTCTCTGGTACTCTTCAACAAACGTTCTCTCCCTCCACAATCCTTCAGTCTCTACCAATTCTTGACTTCCCTTCCATCTCAACTCTTCCCCTCCAATTCCCTTCGAAACCTCCGGTCGGCCTTTCCCGTGCCTCACGTGCGTACAGTCAAGTCCTCTCGCACTCCTGTCCATGACCCCTGGCTCTCCACCGCGACCCGGGAGTGCGAGGGGACCAGCTTTGCGCCAGGTCCTCAGCTGCAGGCAGCGAGGGTGAGGGCGGCAGACCGGGGTGCTAAGGCCAGCTCGCCCACCGCATTGTTTATGCATGGGAGTGTGACAACACGTCCACCTTTCCGGCTCCTCATAATGTCCTCCACGGATCTCATTTACATATTATTGAACAATCCTAGTCAGGATGGTGATCGGGGGTGCGCCGTGCTGGTGGTCAAATACACCTGGACTCGGCGAGCCGGCATTATAATGACCATCATGTGACACTCGTATCAAAATCTGGGATCAACACTGGGTGACTTTACTTTGAGCAGCAGACAGAAGAAAAACACAATCCAGGCTTGGCAAACGACGAACACAGCACTGCAGTGCGCTAGAAAGAGACATCGGGCAACACAAAACGCAGCAACACTGCTGAACACGGCTAGCTCTAGAGACGACAACACACAACAAAGGAGGGAAGAAAAAAAAAAAACTCCCTCAACACCGTCTGCAACACAGGCAACACATGACAACGTGCACCCCGGCAAGCGACAAAAAAAAAAAAAGCAAAATACCGCCGGAAACACACTGCATATCTAGCACGACACACGACATAAACAGCACGACAAACAAAACATACACACACACACACACACACACACACACACACAGCCATCGTGACCTACACAGAGCCAGCAACGCAGACAGCACACCCAGGGAGACACTCACAACACAGGCAGACAACACGCTGGCCGTGGTGGCGAGGGGGGAGGAGACGAGATATGCAGGGTGGCGGGTGTGATTTATTAACACGCTCATTCTCCCAGGTCAAAGGGTGGGCGGTGAGCATGCTGAGTGCCGTGGGGGGCGGGGGGGGGGGAGTGGCAGGGCGGCGGGGCGGGGCGGGGCGCTCGGTAAATATACAGAGGCGAGATGAATAAGGGGAAACGCTACGACAAGTAGAGACGGAGGGAGGGAGGGAGGGAAACCTATGCGGGCGGCCCTCGACATAATAACCACGAGCCGTCTGTATGCGTCCTGCGCCCATACACAGTGATAATGAGGAGGAACGGACGGCAGGAACGTTTCTTGTGCAGTGTACACTACAGGAGGAGGACAAGGGCTTCATTGTTTACTGTTCCATATACTACACTAAGTAGGGACAGCAGGAGAAATTCATTACATATACACAAGAAAATAAAGATTGAAAAATATATCAATATCAATTCGACAATTACTGTACACACGTTCCCCAACAGAACTAGTTAAATTGAAAAAAAAAATAAAGGTAACAATTTAACTCTTGTACCACCAGAATGTTGAAAACTACAAATACTTTTAAAAGTTGAGTAATACTGAAATCTTCGCATTACGTTAATAAAGGTAGCTTCTCATACTTAGAGGGCCAGACACCAATACTGTTGAAGTCCATAAATCAAGCACTTGTAACTCTTCCTCCCAACATCCTCCACCGACAAAGCGCTCTTGTATTTTACAGCGTAGGATTTCTAATGCTAAAAAAGCACGAAGGATTAAAAGCATTTCGAATGACGAACTACGAACACCTGACAATAATGAATAAAGATCATGTCCACGGCAAGATAAGTGACTTCCTTGCCCTGACGAGATGAGCCTCACACCAGCTCTGGCGATGAGGTGCGCGGGGAGTGGCTAGACGAGCGTGACTGGGCCACAACTGGCGGAGAAGGCATGGAGCGCCAAGGTAAGCCAGGCCAGGCGTGGGGGCCTGCCAGGCCAAGCGAGGAAGGCCAGGCCAAGCGCGGAAGGCGTACATTGGGAAGGAGAGATAACGGGAGACCTGATGGTTCACTGACAAGGGTTATCTACTGGAGGAGAGCAGTACTCTGAAAGCACTGAGTCTGATGAAGGATACGGACCAGCAGAGATGTGGGGGCCAAGGCAAGCCAAGCCAGGCCAGGCCAGGCCAGCCAAGGTCAGGCTTTGTGGGGTTGGGGGAAGAGGTTGCCAGACCAGGCGAGAAGTGGCGGCCAGGCGTGGGGGAAGCCAGAGCCTGTGTGTTCAGCATCACTTATTAACCTCGACCCTCCAGGGAAACACCTCCACTCTCACGAACACTGCCTGCACTCTCCCACTCACCACCTACAGCCCTGCCTGCACTCTCCCACTCACCACCTACAGCCCTGCCTGCAATCTCCCACTCACCACCTACAGCCCTGCCTGCACTCTCCCACTCAGCACCTGCAGTTCTGCCTGCATTCTCCCACTCACCACCTGCAGCCCTGCCTGCACTCTCCCACTCAGCACCTGCTGCCCTGCCTGCATTCTCCCTCTCACCACCTGCAGCCCTGCCTGCACTCTCCCATACCACCTGCAGCCCTGCCTGCATTCTCCCACTCACCACTTGCAGCCCTGCCTGCACTCTCCCACTCACCACCTGCAGCCCTCCTTGCACTTTCCCACTCACCACGTCTCAGCCCTGCCTGCACTCTCCCGCTCAGCACCTACAGTTCTGCCTGCATTCTCCCACTCATCAGCTGCAGTTCTGCCTGTACTCTCCCACTCACCACCTGCAGTTCTGCCTGCACTCTCCCACTAACCACCTGCAGCCCTGCCTGCACTCTCCCACTTACAACCTACAGCCCTGCCTGCACTCTCCCACTCAGCACCTGCAGTTCTGCCTGCATTCTCCCACTCACCAGCTGCAGCCCTGCCTGCACTCTCCCACTCACCACCTACAGCCCTGCCTGCACTCTCCCACTCACCACCTACAGCCCTGCCTGCACTCTCCCGCTCAGCACCTACAGTTCTGCCAGCATTCTCCTACTCATCAGCTGCAGTTCTGCCTGCATTCTCCCACTCACCACCTGCAGTTCTGCCTGCACTCTCCCACACCAGCTGCAGCCCTAGCTGCACTCTCCATCGCACCAGTTGTGGCCAGGGTCGCACACTCCACCATACCAAATGTAACCAGGGTTGAAATGCCACCAAACACCAGCTGTAGTGGTTACCGTTGCAGATCACGATTCACGCAAGCGCCTGCCATGGATCGAACCCTGGGCACGACAGCCGACCCAAACCCAACCCAGCTGTCCATCCTCCCCTCGGGGCTAGGGCGCGTGTATGTTGGAGTAAGGACATGGTACATGAACGCAAAAGACGCTCTCCCCGTAAACAAACAAATACTGATAACGCAATTATCCCTCACCTCTTGCCCAACCGTCCATCTATCCAGCGACTTACCCTTCCATCTTTCATCTACCGAAAAATCATATAAAATATCCCTTCCCCTCCAGGTGGGTGAACGCGGCGAGATAATCAAGGAAGCCGAATCATTCCCCGGTAGTCTGAGCCGCGCGGAGGCTCCCGGCCACTCTCGTCGCATGTCCAATTTTCCTTGTAGGTTTACATTTCCCTAAACCTATTTCGGGGCTCCCTTTGCCATCCGCCTGATGAGAGACACACTCGGGCGGGCTGGCGGGCCGGAAACCCAGACTGATTTGGATTTTCGGGGCCTCTGTGGCTAGATCACCTCCGACGCATTCACGTTACGAGCTGTGAACTCGGAATAGCAGCAATGTAGCAAACCATTTCCGTGTTGTTTAGTGTGCCAGGAATTCATAAGTAAACTTTATGGGCAATCTGGTTTGAGGACGAGGGAAGATGACCTCCAAAACCCTACGTTAGGCTCACGTAAGGTAATTCAAGTGTAAGCCTCTGTCGGCTTCAGTGTTCCATGTACTGGCTTTGATTCCCTCGATCATTACTCGTTTTCCATCGCTAACCCGAGGATACAGCCTCTTCTCCCTTCCAGTATGCAGTACGTACTGCTAGCAATCATGAAAGTAAACACACACACACACACACACACACACACACACACACACACCATATACAATTCTACGCATATGTCATGAACATTTTCATTATACGTTTCCGAATGAGAAAATCATTTTTCACTCATGAAAAACCCGTAAATACAAGTATTCACTTCCCATAACAACACAGACTAATCCTCCTAATACCAAGATCACGTATAAAAATTAAAGATAAAACAAAATAACATCTATTTCGGTTGAAATAAACGCATTCTGATCTTATAATTATAACGGACACAAAAGTGCCAGAAATCTCTAAGACGCTGTTCATTAACTTTTCGCCCATTAGGAATCCAGCTTTATAAAATAGGTAGCGGAGGTTAGACCACTTACAGTCACTTGGGATGAGCTTCTGGGAGGAAAAAGTCTATACTATCTTCACAGGCTGGACTCTGCCTCCCGGAGTTCCCTTGGAGTAGCCCTAGGGGGCCTACTGTCTCCTCGACCCGGGCTAGGCACACGTTGCCGAGTTGGGTCGCTGGTCGACCAAGCTTCTGGAAGCCGTGGCCCACAGCCGCCACAGCCTGGTTGGTCTGGTACACTTGTCCAGTCGAGATATGTCTATGTCCGTCCAGTATTCTGTGCTCTTCCTGATTTCTTTGTCTTCCTTATACCAGATGAAATGAAGTTAATCCCAGCTGAAAAAAAAAAAACATGTCCTCTTCTCTTTGAAATTTCTGTGTCTTTCTACTCTTACCACAGTGATCCAGGAGTTTCTGATCTCTTCCGCAATCACAAGCAGCCTCGCAAGGATTCAATAGTCTGCTGCAGTCTGAATTCCTTTGTATTTCGAATTATTCTCCATGGCCCAAAGGGAGAGTTCATATACATCTCTTCTTAGCCTTTCGGCGTCCTCTACTGACCTGATTTTCATACTCAATCCTATTATTAGCGAAGGCTGATATGAAATTGCGATTCGTGTTCGAGTCGATGTTAGATATAAAAATGAGAAACTGGAATGTTAAAAGAGCAGTTCCTTGAGGAAATGAGCTTTTAACAGGGAAAGCACTGAAAAAGGCCTGATTTCAAATTACGTGTTGCGATCTGTTAAGAAAAGATATCTGTAAATCTATCTTTCCATTTCTCCAGTTATTCCCACCTCACGCAGTTTGCGCCAGGAGCCCACGGTCACTTTTATCGAACGCTTTCGCAAAGACTGTGTGAATCTCACATGAGCATTTGGTTTCTTCTCCAGAGCCTCTGGAATCCCAATCACAGCCGTCTGGGAACGGAGAGAGGGGCAGGACCTTCTCCCCCCAACTGAACTATGTCGCCTTGGGCTTTACAGATTGCTGGATTCCAGGGAGTTCCTTCTTCTATTCTGGACCGCTTTCCTTCCCTCCCTTTGTACACTGAGGGAAACTATCTCCCTAGGCGCAACCACCCTGAGCACTACGGTACAACCCTCGCGCGCGAGACAGTACTGCCCCTTGGGCGTGGTGGCCCGGCTTTTAGCCATCCTTAACGGGTGTAAGGTCGGAAGGTTACGCCATCACACCCAAGGGCCGTGTCCCCGTGTTCAAGTACCTGAGCAAACATCCATGTAATGGGGGAACTATAACGTGGGGGATGTGGAAGCGACCGCTTCTGCAGGGAGAGTGCAAGCTTTATAGCAAAGAGCAATTAACCTTTACAATGTGTATCTCTCATTCTGACTGTTATCAAGGAATGATGCCGTAGGAAAACTGATTAACCCAAACTTATCTAACTTGATCACAGTGAGATTATCCTACCCTAACCGAACGGAAATGAGCCAAAACCTAGCGAGACCCAACCCTGCATAAACTGTTACAAACTGAATTAAGCAAAGCCTACTGTAATCAACCTGGCGAAGTCTACCGTAATTAACCCAGTAAAGCCTACTGTAATTAACCCACCGTTAGAGAGCCTTACGTTTACCCCATGATAATGAGGTTTCGACAACAGAGCGCGGGCAAGAGTCAAAAAGTAACGACAACCACCGATGGGTAGTACCGAACGTGGCTAACATTTCTTGCAGCAAACGGAGTTGAAAGTCTTCGCTAACCGCCCATAAAATCTCAGGCGAAGCTGAGACTGGCCCAGCACGCGACCCCCACGACACTATATATTTCTCTAAATCAGGTGAGAGAAGCCAGAAAAATAAATGGTAAAAAAAAAAATATAAGGAACTACCATTTTCCCTACGGCCAATTCCTCTCGCCAACGTCGTCCGTACAACAGGACCTCGGGAATATCCCCACTGAATAACGGACAAAAATACTAGTACAGTTCATGAAGGAATTCAGGGAGAGAAACGTATGTGAAACACATTCCACTAAAATAACAAGGATCAAGCGAAGAGCAGAGCCTAGTTGGATCCTGCTGTGTTAGCGTTAACGAAGGATTTATAGTTTGGATACATCGACGAGAGGCTACTCTGCCAACTAGCGAGGCTTTACGCATGAAAAGACTAAAAACATTTTTCACTTCTGCGGATGAAGCTCCTGTGTACTTAAGTCTCGTTAAAAAAAAAAAAAATGAGACTTCATTCTCAGCCAACAAGGAAGCATCGTCTGAATAATCAATACGAGTTCCCAACATTCGCATCACTGACGCAAGTAATAATGAACGGTCGCTACCTTTCTACACAAACAAGTGACGGGAAATACCATACTCAAAACTAAAGCTGATTGTCTTTAAGACTTTAATTTGTCATGATGATGTTTACGTAACTACATTTGGCATACCACTGGTCGTACAACGGACAAGAGGGAAAACTGTTGTAGGGTAAGGTACAAATGGTTTCACACAGTCCCCGGACTCAATACCCCAATAGACAGTTTTCGGGGCTCAAGACTCAAGAAAGCTAGTCTTAAAACAATCCTTGGAACTCAAGACGTAAGAGCTGGTCTTAAAACAATCCATGGAACTCAAGACGTAACAGCTGGTCTTACACAATCTCTGGGCTCATGACCCAGGAGCTAGTATTATTCTTAAGGTTAAAGATCAAGACGGTATATGTTGCATAAAATTGTTTCAGTCTATGTTTTTTTTTTTAATACTTACGGGAGGAACCACGCATTTTCTACACATTTCAAGTATATGTTATGAAAGATGAAACACGTTGCTTTTCATTCATATTATATGAAAGGAACGCGAAACATCAGCCCATGAAACGGCTCTTAAAAACTAAAATAAACCCTCTCTTTACAACGTGAGAAAGTAATGAAAAGTCTAACCACTTGATGTCATAAGACTTACATCACTCGATGGAATCTTTTATCATATATTCATCTTTCACTACACCAACATCAACATGATCATATGACAAGAATAAGACGAGAAACTTGACTGCCAATAAAACCGGGACGCGAAAGCCGAGGGGAAGTAGGTATTTCAGCTCTAAATCTGGGGAACACGGGTCTTTTTGAGATGACTACATGATGACAGTAAATGCGGGAGAGGGCAATGAACTGAGATGACAATTCCAAGCGGGCACAACTGGGAGACGAAAGGCAAATGAGATGAAACTTCAAGACACGTCAGACTGGAAGGAGACAATCAAATGGAATTACAATTCCAAGGGTGCTCGGCTGTGAAAGACAGGCAAATGAGACGACAGTTCCAAGTGGGCAAAACTGGAGGAGGCAGAGTCAAATGGGATGACGGCTCCGAGTGGGTAGGGGCGTGAGGAGACAACTTACAGAGGTCGTAACATCAGTATGCGCGACACCATCGACACCAGCCAGCAGCCAGGCACTGCAAGGGGCCAGAGGGCCCGACTCCATCACCAGACAGGGGAGAGCAACAAGCAGCCAACACATCTAAGGCAACGGTCTCCAAACTCGGTTCCGTGGGGGTATTTACTGGGAGAGTGGGAGGCCTCCGTGGCTTCATAAAGTCTCAAACCCCCTACTCTAGGGGGACCAGCCAAATACTCAACCAACTCAAACTACCCTACCCCACGGAACTGCAACATGTCCCAACCTCTCTATAACCGTAACTACTAATAAAATAGTCAACACCCACGTATCACCAACTAACCCAGTCTCAAGTGCCATCATCCTATCCTATACCTCTTCTGCCATCAACTCATCCAACCTCATAAATCAGTAATCAATCAAACCTCGGTTATTCTAAGAACCTTAACAATTTAGACGACTCTCTCCAACCTCGACCATTCTTCCCAACCCCCATCAACCAATCCCACAGACGCACATATGCGCATAAGCGCGCTAGCAATACATGCACGCAGACGCACACTGATACACAAACGCAAACAGATACACGCACACAACCCAATGCAAACAACATTCTGAAGCCTGTGGAAATCACAGGTACGCAGCGTCTTCCTGGGAAACGACTTCTTCGGCCAGCTCGAGTTGCCCAGCTCAATAAAGTTCTCTAGTCTCGTGAAACAAACTTTTGTCGTTGTCATTCTCAACACCATCATCGCTACCATCATGACTAACTTAACGGGATCCACGAAAGGGCATTTGTCAGAGCAAGGAGAACAGTGACACACACACTCTCTCTTCGCTGTGGAACTTAATTCCTCAGTCTGGCTGCTTGACCGGAGCCACACAGCAACATGCACACTAACTTCTCATCACCCACACTCCTCGTCCTGATGCGGTCACAATTCCAACAACCTAATAACTTCCACTCTCCTCTCACCGGGGAAGCAAGCCTGGCCATGGAGTCTGTACTTATCATGACAGCATTATCTACACTCAACTTTCTTCTAAAAAATTTAAAAAAAGAAAAAAAAATTTGCTTAGAAACTTCGCGGGAAAAGAGGCACATGTTCTAACTTTGGTTAAAAAGTTTATCAGGCGGCGTGGGAAAAAGGTCAGTGCGCTGTTATTTGGTATTCACACAAGTTGCTGCACCAGCACAGGATCGGCAGAGTCGCTAGTTAGAATACATGGGCGGCGCGACTCCCCCCTGTTAAAAAATCCTCCCGGAGGCTTCCAGTATGAAGATGGACGAGGGAGGGTTGCCAGGAAGGTCGTCGCCAGTCTTGGTGCTTCCGGACTGGTGATTGTAGTATAGTGGTGACGGTGAGGTGCTCGGGTGGTTAAGGATGTGGGAGTCTTCGTGTATCATAACCATGGAATTGTGCTGCTGTGTCGCTGTATGCTCTCTCAACGCGGTGCTGGCGTTACTGAGGTGTCGTGATAGTGTGATGGTCTGGGTGCGGCTGTCATCCTCCTGTGCCAAATGTAATTACGTCGTTGGTGTTTACTTAGGGGTAGTGACGACACTGAGCGAGTGGCTGTGTGGCGGTGGCGGTGGTATAACGGTGAGTGCAGCGGTGATGCTGCTGAGATATGAACATCGGAGAGCGACTACGAGCCAAACCGTTTGTTATAAGTACTTAGTGGCTGAATTTGTCAATCAGTACACCCAAGTGCTGCAAGAGACTAAGAGATGTGCTGTCATTACTTGACGAACGGGCGGCAGTTATTTTAATTCCCCCCCGTGTAGAACAGACATCGTTGCAGACACCGGTGCTGGTGATGGGTGGTTTAGAGTAGGGGAAATGGGGGGGGGGGGCTGGTTTGCCCCACGTCTCGTCCGCTTACTCTAGTACCAGGATCACCAGCAGCAGCACCTCCCTCATCCGGCACTGCAGCAGGGGCCCCCGCCACGAGAGTATTTCTCACGCGTCCTTTGTAAATTGCATCGTCGGAAATTGCATATCAAGTTCTCCATTAACCTCTTTTCCATGACATTTTTGTGGGGGGTTTGAACTTTTTGAGAAACTGATCCTTGAGGAGGTTGTTGCGTGCTTCCGCACGGTAATTCATTTTCTTACTTCATTATTACTTTAATGTTCCTAACTTTATTTTTCACGTCCAGTCTCTTTTCAGGATCCGGCATCAAGTGACATCTTTCGCAGTTTGGGATAGTTGAGGGGGCCATACAACAGTGCCACCACTTTGGGGTGTCCGTGCAATGTTGGTTCACTTTCCCTTTTCTATAGGTATTACTTTGGCTTTTGCTCCCGAGAGCTGGCTGCTTGAGTGCCC
>JAYMFT010208806.1:0-11543 GCA_038088735.1 Panulirus argus | reverse complement strand
TATATATATATATATATATATATATATATATATATATATATATATATATATATATATATATATATATTCACAATTTTAGTCCATCCTTCTGTCTTCTTTCCCTTCTATTTTCTTTCCCGTTAACTTCTCTCCCACATTCGTATCCCTCGCTCTGCCTTCCCTCGACCACTCTCTTTCCCTCTGAACCTTTCCCCGGCCATTCCCTTCCTCGAGGCAACACTGGCGTCTTATCTTTACAAGATGTTATCTTTCCCAGGCTTTATCATTTATACAGTTTATCTTATCACCCATACACTCTTTCCTTCCCTTCTTCTGTTCCTCTCTCTACCTATGCCCTCCTTCACCCGTCTCATTCCCTCCACTCGTCCATCCCTTCGTCCACCTATCCCTCCATCTCGCCCTCCTTCCATTTCGCTTCCCTACCACCGACTCAGCCTACTCCCTCTACGCACCACATCAAACGTTATCCCTTCCAGACGCTATTGGCTCCCTCCACATGCTGTTCCCTTCCTTCATCCACTTCTCCCTGGACCCACGTCTCTTCCCAGGTCTCCATACACTCCCAGCGGAAGGGAGCTGATCTCCCTGAGGCGGTGGGCAAGGGGATCTGTCAGAGGGGGAGTTTCCCAGGCCTCTTTGTCCACCACTCCCTTAAAACAACGAAGAAACCCGAGCCAGGTGCTCTTGCCTCCCGTGTGGTGGCGAGGCTTCATCCTCCTGTCTTGCCACAGAATCATTTTTTCGTTGCTTTTATTCTTTGTGTTGGTGGTACTGGTGAGTACATACCCTCAGGACCTCGTAGGTAAAAGGGATCTCAATTTTTCTCCTTTCACTGTGATAGTTAGTATGTTTTGGTGCTCTCTCTCTCTCTCTCTCTCTCTCTCTCTCTCTCTCTCTCTCTCTCTCTCTCTCTCTCTCTCTCATCATAATACGAACTCAATATCGACTCCGATAATTAGAAAAGGTTCACATCTTCGGTCGGTTTGCCTCGTTTGCCTCTTTTAGTTCCAGTTAGTGAGGTCAGCCGTGGGAGGTCAGCCAGGTGTCCCTCCCGTAAGACAGTGCCGTTAATAGGATCGGTGTGAGACCAGAGGTCGTCCATAGCCCCCCGGACCGCCGGCACTCGTGCAAGTACCCATTCCAGAGGCCTTTGCCTCTAGCTACTGAAGGGCCCAAACACGTACGTGACCCGCGGTTAAGACGGCAGGAGAGGCCAGCCAGCCTGCTGCTACTACTGCTGGACGACGCTTGTTGTAGGTTGGTCGACCTGCTGTTGTACCTTGCGGACGACACTTACTCTTGGTTGGTCGACCTGTTGTTGTATCTTGCGGACGACACAGCTATTCATCTGTTGGCTCTACCATCTCCAGCTCGAGATAAGAAAGACTTTATTTTATCTGACGAAAATGGCTGTTGTTGAACGTTAATTCCCTCACCAATTACACTACGTCCCGATAAATGTTCATGAGGCAAGGTGTCTACTTACTAGAATTTGAACTTCATTTAAATACACCGAAAATGGAAAAAATAGTGTCGTTAAACTGTCTACAACATTTTTTCAAAGTTTAGAATCTGATAGATGTAAGTACTTCCATAGTATCAGAGTTTCGAAGGAATGGAGTAAGCTAAATCACGAAACTGTGAATAATGACAGTACAGGGAAGTTTAAAAAGTTGTGTGATAACAAACAAAGCTCAGGATATGGGGCTCCAGGAGTTTAAACGCCCTCTCGACGCTGTGCAAATAGATAGTTACATTCATACGTATTTCACTTAACCGTGTGGTCTCCTCACCCTGCTATAGGCACGTGTGGTACATGGAGGAGAACTCGATTAATCATGGAGTTTGTGTATGTTAAAGGCTGGTGTCCCGGTTTTCCCTCGGAACTCAATGATTAAACTCTTTCCAAAGGCCAGTCGTGCTGGAGTACATTCCATTCGCGAGGTATTATGGAATATTAAGCAACGTGAATTACAGTCATTCACGCTGGGACTGTCCCATACAGTCCGTCTAAAGTCGGCCAATTACCACCGTAGATTATGCAATTAGTTCCTATTCGTACACTCATGCTGTGCTGACTCGAGCCCCGTGGCGATCTTCGCCTCATTTTCCTCTCCTTGCCTCACACCGACATCCTCACAAATTTGATCTACCATGGCATCCAGTCCACCTCTCTTGTACGGTTGGTTGCTGGATTACCAGAAGTGATGTATTCCCTTGTCTCTTCTTCGACTTGGGCCAGAAAGAACGTACTAATGTCTTCTCTGTCTCTAAGGTCTCTTATCTTACTTGCAACTTAAGCACGAGGTCTGGAGACGAGGGAGACTTTCATATCCATGACAACAACTCAAACACATCCTCTCTCTCTCTCTTTCTTTCTCTTTCTCTCTGTGTACCCTCCCTTCTCTCAAACGCCTCGTCTTTCTTTGTCCTCCCTGTAGCCTCCCTCCATCACCGTATCTTCCCTCTATCTCCATCCCTCTTCTTACTCCCACCCTCTCCTTCTCCCTACACGCAGTCGTCTCGATATACCTTCATCCCTCTTTCCCTTGTTTCTCCTTTCTTTCCTACCTTTTTGCGCCCTATTTTCCTTCATCTTCTATTAATTCTAGCCTCCATAGTCTTGCAGCCTCTATCCCTCTTCACACTCCATATTTCCCTATCCTCTGGCCTGCCCTATAGTCCATCCAACAGCAACATCCTTCATAACTATACTCTCCTTTCTTCTATCATCATTCACCTATCACCTGGTTATCCAGTATCCTCCTCACGGTCTATCCTCATCTTATCTTTCGTCCTTTATCTTCTCCACCCTCATTTTCTCTATCCTTTACCCTCATCCTTCCACCTCATTTCTAATCCTTCCTTCTCCTTCTACCATCATCTTCCTCCTCCAACCGTATTCTCCTCATTCTCTTTCATCCTCCTCATTACAGTGTTTATTCTCTCTCCTACTTCCCCATCTCCACCATCCCCAACAAACTAACTCCACCATTCTTCCCCCAGGCCCGAACTCTCTCTCCACTCCTCGAAAAGTCCTTTGGGGAGGAAATGCTTCGCGGTCCACTTGCTGCGTCACTTGAGTGGGCCGACGTATGGGGAGAAACGTGATAGATGGGAAGGATAGAGGGGGATGAGGGAATGGGGAAGGATAGGTGGATGATAACTGAGAGAAATGGGAGGAAACTGATTATTGAGACTGACTGTTACAGAGAAGGAGTGAACAGAGAGGGAAAGATTACTGATAGAGATGACAATTAGTTATTAATTACAAAATGTTATGGTTATAGATGACTTAGGATAACTGGAAGAAAAGAGAAGGGAAATATGAAATAGGAAAGGAAAGATGTAAAAGAAAATCCAAACATTGGGAAGAAACACAGTAACAGGTAAACAAGGAAGCAGGAACAGAAATATGAATGAACAACAGAATGAGTATCTGAAAATATGGGTGGATGAGGAATCGATGAAACAAAACAAAAGCTAAACGAAAGACTGAGTAAACAGGAGGAAAGATAGACTGAGGAAAAGGATTGAAGATGATATGTTAATATATGAGAGCAGATTAAGATTAATCCAGATAAACACGGATTATTAGAATATGAAGTTCATTACTCTTTCTTTAAGACACCAGATCGTCAACCACAAGTATTGATCGAGAGTGTGAGCTTCCCTCTCCTCCTCCCCGCTCGGCTGTCTAACTGACTCTAAACAACATCTGGAGAGGCTGCATTCCTTGGCTTTATGATGAATTTGAACGCCATCTTCCGTCCTTTGGTTTGTTAATCAGTTTATCATTCAGCGATTATTTCTGCAACTCAGTCCGTCACTCAGACACTCGTTTACTCAATCGCTTTCACCACTCCGACACTGGACCTTACAATTTCATGTCACTTACACTCATTTGTAAACCATGCACTCAGTAACTCAACCAGTCACTCTGGTGCTTGACCACTCACTTATTGAGCCTAACAGCTGAATGTTCACTCGCATATCTCATAACCCGCGCCTTCTATAACCTAATAACTCGTTTATTTGGTTACTCAGCCAATCGTTGAACCATCACGTCACTCATCTATCTTACCGTTCAACCGTTCAGCCCTTCAATCATGTGAGAAAAAAAATAGGAAATATATTTCTCAACTGTTAGATGGTTCTCTTGCCTTGGTGGATTTCTCCCACTACATTACAAGCCAGCTTTTCGTAAAACTAGTAGATCATTTGTTAGCTCGGCTGCGGACTGAGTGTTCTAGTTGGATTTAATCAGCCTGTTGATATTTTTCTTTCGTCTTATTAGGCGTCCAATATGCCTAAGCCATCGAAGCTAAATATCTATCGGCCGTCTACCTCATTTTCTTAAACATCTGTCGTCAGGACCCGAGAATGTGACCACAGGTGTGAGTAATGGTATATTTATATCACGTTGGCAAAGAACTACCGGGCAGAGCGCTGACCCACAACCCCAGGGTTGCTTTATTCCTGGGGTCAACAAACACACCGCCAAAAGGACCCTGGAAGGTCATCTGATGTTTCTGCCACGTTGAAGGCCGACTCTGTACACCCAGATGGTCACAACAGATAAGATTAGTCTGTTGATCCGGACGGCCCTGGACACAGGTCTTTTTCGGGGGCAGACACTCAGCCTCTACAGGAATAAACTGACGCCCAGCCTTCCCACACAGAGAGAGAGAGAGGGAGAGAGATAGAGAGAGAGAGAGAGAGAGAGAGGGAAGCCTTCGATATCTTGATAATTCATTTACCTGTTCATTTATGTTTCATGAGCTTGTAAGTATCAGGATGTGTTCTACCTTGGCAGAACGCATGCTCGTTCGTTATGCAGGAACGCTGTAGGTCAAACTTCTCATGTGTTTTGGTGACGCGCGGAGCTGTAGCCAAGGAAAAGACTGGAATGCCAGAGGGACGGCCTTGTGTAACACAAGACCAGAGTGAGGGAAGGTGAGCGTGCAACAGAAAGCCATAGTGTCGGCAAGTAAGCGTGCAACAGAAAGCCATAGTGTCGGCAAGTAAGCGTGCAACACAAGGCTAGAGTCACGGCAGGTGAGCTTGCAACACAAGGCCAGAGTGACATTTAAAAGACGCACGAACATTCCGACTCACCAATCCCTGTGTTCCAAGCCCTTCATCCACACTGAGGGCACACATACAGCTTTACCCCAGCTGTTCCCTCCCTCTCCTCCATATCTCGCCAGTCAGAAACTTTTGTGCTGTGAGAAAAGACACAACAAAAATGTACCGAATAGATTTTTCTGCTTTCCTCTCCCCCTCCCCCCCCCCTCCGGCTGGAAGAGGGTCAGGCTGATAGCATTTCGAGGTGCTGATGATGATGGGTGTTAATTGGCCTGGCTTGTTTCGCTGATGAGTGAGAATGAATCTTGGTGAGTTTCTCCCTGGCAGATGCCCGCATTGATTTGGCTCGCAGGCTGAAATGTCTTGCAACCGCAAATGACGTGGTTGGTATATATCATGACTACACGTATCATTACCTCTGTCAGAATTGCATCTGCCGGTACTGCTACTACTATCATTTAACCTCTTGAGCACGAGGTCACGACCCCTGGGTATGATAGGGGGGACGTCTGCTATCATTCCTCGGGACCAGGTCACAGGCCACAAGCCATCATCATACCCGAGGGTCGTCCTGTCTTCCTCAAAAGTCGTCCCGTGGTAATATTGTTAATCGGCAACTGTCACCGCTGTTGCTGAAACTACCACAACTACCAGCACTACCACTACTCCTAAGACTGGAAAATGATTCATTGATAATCTCACTTAGTATGTATTTTAAACCCCCCCTCCCCCGCTCCTTGCTTGTACCCTGGACTCCGCAGAATTAAAGTTATATCAAATTTCACCACCAATTTAAAAGTTTGGGGAAAAATGCGTTCTGGTGGTTTTGCTGGTAAAATTCTAAATTGTTTGCGCCATCGAAGCGCAAAAATTATTAGAGAATTGTAGTGAATTCGCAGGCAGCAACCTGAATTAAGTGAGAGACTTGTATAGAAATAGTGAAAACGCAGATAGAAGATAAATGTCTTTTAATTCAGTTATGCGATGCTCGGAGAAAGATAGCAGATATAAAGATAGATATATATAGATATAAAGATAGATACGTAGATGAACAGATAGATACATACATACATGCATACATATATACATGTATACACATACACGTACATACATACATATATAGACACATACGTAGATAGCAGGATACATATATAAATAGAAATATAGATAGAAAATAGATATGTAGATAGATTATAGATAGATAGACATATAGTTAGACAGATAGATAGGTAGATAGACAGCTAGATAGATGATAGACAGATAAGTAGATAGATAGAAAATATGCAAACGAGAATTGTGCAAGAATTCACAGAATAAAAATATAATGGAGAACAGACAATTTGCCGAGAGGAAAATTCATAACAAGTTCAGATAAGCGATCATACCGGATAGAGAACCATTCTCCGAAATGTTTAATAAACCCGGGGTCATGTGGGCAAAATGACAACGATAATATAAGAAAAATCCACTGACTATCCACTGACAAAAACTTGCCGCTTGGTGAGCTCCTACTGACCCCACCCACTGACAAGCCACTGGACCACTCGGTGATGACATCCAGCGGGCCTCTGGATTACCTCGGAGGTCTCCGAGTTCCGGGGAAGAAGAGTTACAGATATTTCCTGGAATTGCACAATACAGTCGTATACCGGTGATCAGCATTCCAGCGAGACCTTGTATGGAGTGCCAGACCTCTGACAAATTACTTCCAGCCAGTCCCATAAAGGGAAGCCCGATACCAATCCTGGGTTTCCATTCGGTTCTCCTGGAAGAAATGAGTCGTTCCCATAGTGTGTGTGTGTGTGTGGGTGTGTGTGTGTGTGTGTGTGTGGGTGTGTGTGTGTGTGTGTGTGTGTGTGGGTGTATGTGTGCGTGCGCGCGCTACACCTAAACAACCCAGTATGATCAAATTGTAGACTTACTGCATCACA
Organism: Panulirus argus; assembly: GCA_038088735.1. Taxonomy (NCBI): domain Eukaryota; kingdom Metazoa; phylum Arthropoda; class Malacostraca; order Decapoda; family Palinuridae; genus Panulirus; species Panulirus argus. The sequence goes on along the minus strand of JAYMFT010208806.1, from coordinate 4,524 downwards.
ACTGTGACACTAGATTATGTTATTATTATACCACCAGTATATCGTCCCGGAGGGTCAGGTCTCAGCTATACCATACTTATACCGCTACGTATATCCAAGTTATAGCTACATATGACTTCTATACTTATAGGTAACTGATGAGGCGCTCATGGATTCTTTATATCCTAAAAGCTGTTTTCGTACACTTGATACAGCAATACAAATCCTTCTCTAGTAATGTATTTAGTGTCGTCTTACTGGAGTGTTCACAAGTAAACTTACGATTCTCTTCGTAACTTTGTAAGTGCAAAAAGGGGGAGTTTCAAGTAAAACTTGTTAACTGTGATGAACCTGCACACACACACACACACACACACACACACACACACACACACACACACGCACACACACTCACGCAATTAAGAAAAAGTATCTATTTGATCAGTGTAAATGACAAATGCTTCGAAAGTCGCTGGACATGAAAGACAAACGAAGACAAAGAAAGAATGCCTCTGGGACAGGAAGTGAGACACTGTGACACAGAGAGAAAGAGAGGAACGTTGACAGAGAAAGGACCCTTGATGAGGGGTTGGCAATACTGCGGCTTGTAATCCAATGGTGACCAGATAAAAACCACAAGACTTCAGACAAAGTCCCAGACGTACGGGAAGTTTTCAATTGGACAAAGGAGTCAAGAATTTGTGATATTTCTTATCGCAGCCTCGCGGATCAAGGCGACCACACACAAAAGCTCCAGGGAGCAAAGATGTTGTAAATATATAGTTCAACAAAAAAGAAAAAAAAAATATCCGTCCTTATAGGTATAGCTCTGAGGAAGATCTGTTGGCTGATGATGGCGTTATGTCACCTTCTGCAGCGTGCTTTTGTTTGCTTGTGGAAGGCCGGGTGGCAGGAGACAAAACTGCCGAAGAAAAAGCCGGCTCTCATAACTAAACTTGTATTCATTAACAGCCTGAGGTAAAACTCAGATGTTGATGAAACGATGAACTAGTTGAGCAAGAAAGCGTGTTGGATATTAGCAGGGTACCCAGCATGACCCTGGAAATAACAGGGGACTTTGGTGGTCTCAAAACAGCCTTCAGGTGCAAACGTGTGGTAGTTCAAGCCCTTGCTTAGATTCTGAATCAGTTGCGTGTCCTTTGAGTCAGTGAACCAGTGTGTGTGTGTGTGTGTGATTACTATTTGTGTGTTACGGGGAGAGAGGTTTACGCTCGTATTACCCCGCTATTAACCTTGGACAGATGTACCATGTGTTTACTCACACACACACACACACACACACACACACACACACTTTAGGAATGTGCTCCAGGTAAAAGCTTCTCCTGTTCTTACCTTGTGTCCTGGCAAGGTCTCTCTTCGCTCTTACTCAGTCCACATGAATAAGAATCACTCCCATTTCTACTACGTCTCTCTGGGTAAGACCCAGTCTCAGTGACTCCCATTTTCCCTTAGGCCATCCCACCGAACAACACCCCATTCCCTTCCCATCTTCCCCTCTGGGATAAGACACCCCATCTCCCATCCATCTACTGATGGGCCGACATACGCTGCTCTTAGCCAGGAGGAAGTTCACCAACAGCGGTAGCGCGAGAGATCCACTCTGAGGACCAGACGCTTGGTCCCTTCTGTGTCTCGCGCGAGCGTGTATTCTTCATCACGTGGAACGTATCCATCACGACTCTATCTCCGAGATTATAATAATCCTCGCGGGGTAATGGCCTTGTGGGACACAACCAGGTGGATGGTTCCCAAACGTGGAAATGTTCTCCCATTTACTTTATGTCTGAGTTGGGATCGTCGCCGGATGTGGTACTTTGTTTCCCCGTTGAAATATTCGCTCGTAAGAAAATATTTTCTCTCGGTTCTTTGCCCGGGTAACTTCTCTAGCGGTGCTCACCCCGCTGAGTACATGTTCCTCCCACTGTTAACGGGAGATTGGTCTGTTTGATCTCTCGACAGTTGCTCTCCTCTTGCCATTAACTCTTCATCTCCGTGGGTGCTGAAAACTCTTTGGGTTCCGTCAACGTCAAATCTACTTATAGCTGCGGCCTCTTCACCTCTCACTGTAGGAGCTGTTATCAGTCTAGAGTTTATCCATTCTACTCCCAGATGTATTGAGTCAAATCTGACCCCAGTCAGCTCCTGGGTCGGTGTTACCCTACTTTCAATCTCCTGTTGACAGTCTGTTATCTCTCTACTGGAGCTACCTCTCAGGTAATTGAGGAATGAACCCATTATTTAATCTTCTCTAACGATACTTTCCCTTACCTGTCTGTGGGTGTGCCCCACGGGAGACCTGCTGTAAGATCACAGTCTGAATAGAATATCTTCTCTTGCGGCAACTTGATGATTCACATCACTAAAATGCCGCTACGTAGTGTCAGTAATCTCGTGTCAGTGCCCCCCTGAAATAATAGTATTCTTAATAATGGGCACTATTAATGATGCCCAGAAAATTGACAAAATTGTTAGGGCTCTTATTAACATTGGCATGTATTGATGGAGTATAGATTAGTGACCATAAATTCGTTCTCGGATAATAAACATTAATATCGGGGTCTTCGGTATTACGAAATCCCCGTTAATCTGATCCAGGGTGATATAGAGAGTTAACGAGGTCTTGGTTAATCGATAGTGGTAATGGGCTCCTGAGTAACAGGTACTAATGGTGATGTATTCAGCAATAAAACGATAACGTAGGTTCTTGGTAATCAACACCGTCGTTGGTGTTTTGGCCACAGAATATCATCCATATGGAGTCCTGGGTAATGGTTGATTGTAATGGTGTTATTGTTAATGGATACCCTAAATGGGGTCCTGAATTCTGGACGCTGCTATTGAGGTATCGTGTAAATGACTACCTTTAATGTGACTTTCGGTAATGGATACCATCAATGGTCCCCTTTGTAAGGGAAGCTGTGGGATATCGGACGCTTTTAATGGCATCGTGTATAATGGGCATTTTTTGTTAATGGAATCCAACGCCAGAGGCCACTGAAAATGGGATGCACTGAACAGGTTTTTGGTTATAGCTATTGTTGATCTATCGTGGGCAGCTGATATCATCACTTGCACTCGGGTTAGGTGAGGTTATCAGTGGTTTGTAACAGGGGAGGAGCACCTGGCAGTGGAGGGCGGTGGTGACCGCCCCTCTCTCTCTCTTCCTTCCTCCTGTCCAGCAGAGGAGGACCACCCGGCAGGGGAGGGCAGTGGTGTCAGCATGGGGCGGCCCGCCGGCCGGCCAGCAGTCACCTGTCGCCACGATCCCTCCCTCCGGATCCTCCTGGGGAAGCCAGCCGCCGGGCAGGAGTGTCCAAGGAACCGATGTTTGTCGTGGCCGGGAGGCGAGGCGGGCCGGCCGGACCCGGCTGTCAACCTCCCCAGGACAGGACAGAGGGTTTTATGTTATGCCTCCTGTCTCAGCTGATCCTTTTGGTTTACACTCACCAGAGGCGTAGAGAAGACTCTCTCTCTCTCAGCTGATTATGTTGGTTTACACGCACACCATGGGTTGTCGCAGACACAGATGGCGGTGATGGAATAAGATTTATGCATTTAATTCATTATTTTCCGAAAAAAAAAACATAAAAGACCACTCTACTTCTCTCTCTCTCTCTCTCTCTCTCTCTCTCTCTCTCTCTTTCTCTCTCTCTTTCTGACAATCCTTCCCTCTAACCCTACCTTCCCGTCCTCCTGCACCTTGCTCTTCCCCCCACAACTACTACCATTTTTCTCCCCTGCTGTCCTCCCACGCCCTTGCCCGTCTCCCCGTAGCGCCTACCACTCCCCAGGCCTGCCAATATCTCCCCATCCCCTGGAGAGAGCTCCCCTGTGGGCCAGGACACACCGAGGCGAACGCCTAGGGCAGTATGGCAGAGTTATGGCGGTAAATTAATTAACGGGAGGGAGAGGAAGAGGGAAGCCAGAGAGAGGAGGGAGAGGAGGAAGGAAGCCAGAGAAGGGAGGGAAGGAGCTGATAACGAGATGGACAACGGAGGAAACACATAGATGGCGATATAAGCAATTTATTGTAAGATATTGTTGGGATCAAGATAAATGATGGCAGATGTAAGAACGGGTACTGTTGACAAGGACAGAGGATAAGATAACCGACCAATTATGGATATCGTACAACACTATGTGAACTAGAGAAGAGATAAACAAGGTAATTGAAACGAAACGGATGTGTGAGAGAATGTGTGCATGAGGAAGGGAAAAACATTAGGGCAAAAAACGAATAATTGATTAATAAAATGGAAGAGATAAGCGAGAGAGATGAGGAGAATTGAATAACAACTAATTGTATGAGTAATAAATGGGCAACTGATAAGGATGTACAAAATCATATAAACTTGAAGACATGATTGATAAGAGGAGGTTAAAGGTTGACTGAATGATTCAGTGCTGCCCAACACTTGACCTTTGACCCCGACAGTGTTTCTCTAATAAACCCTCCCTCCCTCTCTCTCTCTCTCTCTCTCTCTCTCTCTCTCTCTCTCTCTCTCTCTCTCTCTCTCTCTC
>JAYMFT010208795.1:0-11543 GCA_038088735.1 Panulirus argus | reverse complement strand
TGGAACAGAGAAGGGGCCAAGTGAGGATTTTCCCTCTAAGGCTCGGTCCTCTGTTCTTAACGCTACCTCGCTAATGCTGGAAAAGGCGAATATGTATAAAATATATATATATATATATATATATATATATATATATATTAGGATTTTCAATGTATGTATGGATTATGGTAAAGTGCCTGAGGACTGGCGGAGCGCATGCATAGCGCCTTTATATAAAGGCAAAGACGATAAGGGCGAGTGTTCAAACTACAGAGGTACAAGTTTATTGAGGTTAGATGAGGATGTGAGTTTGACTAGAAGTAAATTGGAGAGGTTTAGCAAGAGGGACAGGTTAGATGGTGCGTGAATTTAAATGGAGAGAAATGAGGTGTTTTAGGTATCTGGAAATGGACACGACGGCAAATGGAACAATGGAAGCGGAAGTGTCATTGGGTGCTTGAGGAGACGAAGTTTCTGGGAGCACTGAAAAATGTGTGGAATGAATTTTCATTATCTGGGAAGGCGAAAATAGATATGTTTGAAGGTATTGTATTCCCAACAATGTAATATGGATGCGAAGCATGGGCTATAGATGAGGATGTGTGGAGGAGGGTGGGTGTGTTGGAAATGAAATGTCTGAGGAGAATATACGGTGTGAGGTGGTTTGATTGAGGAAGTCATAAAAGGGTAAGAGTATTAGAAGAATAAGTGTAGTTGAGAGAGGTGAAGAATGTGTACTGAAATGGTCTGGACATATGGAGAGAATGAGCGAAGCGAGGTGGAAAAATAAGATATATATGTGTCAGAAGTGGAGGGAAGAACGAGAACGGGGAACCAAACTGGAGATGGAAGGACGGAGTCATTTTAAGCAATCGGGGCTTGAACATGTAGGAGGGTGAAAGGCGTGCACGAGATAGAGTGAATTGGAACATTGTGGTATACAGAGGTCGACGTGCTGTCAATGGACTGATCCAGGACATGTAAAGCGGCCGGGGGAAACCATGGAAAATCTATGGGGCCTGGTTGTGGGTAAGAAGCTGTGGTTTCGGTGCATTATATATGACAGCTAGAGAATGGACGTGAGAGAATGCGGCCTTTCATAGTCTGTTCCTGACGCTATCTCCCAAACGCAGGAAACGGCAATCAATCAATCAATCTATATATTATATATATATATATATATATATATATATATATATATATATATATATATATATATATATAAGCTCAACCACAAACCTCACGTTACTTGTGCACCGTGACCATAACCAAGTGACGGCTGTGTTTTTCCTGAACCATCTGTTGTGTTTTGCACGTATCCGAAGCAGAGGTGAAGGCACGCACTCCCTCAGCTGTGAAGCGGACACACACACACTCGATTCACCCACTTGAACCGGGCCGCAGCCAACCACCACTCTTATTACAACGCCTTAACTCGGCCACACAAACTTACTGTCGTGAATCCCGTCCATCTTGCTTCTGGCGTTGGTAAACACGTTTCTAAGTCAGATGTGCGCTTACCTGCTAGCAGAACCAGTGTAAAATGTAACACTGCTGCAATGCCTTACCTCATCTTCCTGCTGGGCTCTTATGGCGCCCGAGAAACTGGCGGGACCACAGTCAAGAGGCGCGGTGATGTGTGTGTGTGTGTGTGTGTGTGTGTGTGTGTGTGTGTGAGTACAAGAAAATGGAGAAGTAGCTGTTCCGGGTCTTCAGCATGGAAGTTGCATCCTGGGCATCACGGGGTCTTGTGACAGGTTGAAGTGGTGTGTGTAATATTCGATAGATGGATGATGTCTCGAACGCACACGAAAAAAGCGTAACTCGTACATGCCTGGGAAATGTAGTTGCAGGTGGGCATATGTATGGCGCTGTGGAATCTACGGTTATAGGAGGGCTTGTCGAGCTATTACATTGTGCATGTTTTGTTAATGTTGTTTCTTTGAAGGGAACCTGTGAATATGGGTTGCTGACGTGTAAACAAGAGTAAGAGGCGGTTTACTATAGCAGGATCTGTACAGCACTAATGTAATATTTACTACATAAGAATGTAACACTACACTGTTGTAATACAGGGTACACAACAACACAAATACAACAGTGGTACAGTACATCTCACAGCAGTAGATAATTGTTGATGATCACATAATATGTGTTGGGGCTGTTCATATAGAGATTTGTGCGAGCTGTTACGTGTCCGATGCAGTCTTAATGCCGAAGTGCAACCGGACCCATGTTTCCACTGGTCCTTTTCTCTTCCATCGTGGATAAGCCATCCTCACCTTGAATATCAACTACCTTCTATTAGGTATCACCATTTTCCACCAATAGACCCCCCCCCCCTGTACTTCTTCAGTAAGAGAACAAGCCTCTGATGCAAACCCTAATTTGGATCTAGTGTACTGTCCATGTACTGAGTGCACTGAAAATGAGTACTGTGTTGTTGGCTTAAATTCTTCGTGTATGGTGATGCGTGAGAGTACGGGCACTATACCACTGCCATCCGCGTTCCGTGGTCGCCCGGTCTGGCCACCACCTCACCACCTGACGCCCTCACGTCTGCCGCATGACCATAATGGCGACTTTCCCGAAGTTTCCATGCGTGGAGCCGCAAGGGCAACGGTGTCATCGGTGTTACCGCGTCGCACGATGACAGCTGCCGTCTGCCCTCCAGCGCCCTACTTCCTCACACACCCACACCATCCCCGCCTCTACCCGCCTATACCAATCTAGACTATGGAGGGACGACTCGACGGAAACTTCAGTTATAACCTGCTTCGCAGGGGCACGACGCTGCAGCTACTCCAGTGCACTGCCGTGCTCTATCAGCTATACGAGACAGTCTTTTACACATGATGCCCTCAGTACACGCTTGCTACCCTGTATTCCTGGCGTAATAACACATACTGAGCGCTTAACCTCTTCCTATGGTGTTATCCAGTATCAGGGGTAAGGAGCTGGCACCAGCAGCAGAATACCGATGGTGAGGGGAGGTGGGTGTTGCCGAGGTACTGGCCTACGAACACCAACCACAATGCTTCCAACCAGGCTGGCCCAGGGCTGAACCTGCTCTCCACACCACCTTAACCCCACCGTAAAAGGGTTCTTGAAGACAGTAAAATGCCAAGGCTTATGAAGCAGCTGCCCCAGTATAGAAATGTGATATAGAAACGTACAGTCAAGGCATTAGTGCACACGACTAATGGATACTACGTAACTATTAAAAGATGAAGCGTAATAATTATACACTTTTCTGCAAGAGCGTCAGATCATACTATCAAAACGGTCACTCTGTTTTCATCTTAGAAAAGGGAAGGATAGGAGTATCATGCCCGTTGGGAGATGGTGAGACTAGCCCTGTATGCTAGTGAGCACAAAAGTAAGACCAGAAATCCTGACCCGGAGGGGGTATAAGATGGTTTCCCATGTATCACTTCAACGCTCCAGTCAGGAGGATAGTATGCCTCTGGGTGGCTGCTGTCTACAACCTACTGACAAGGAGGATGGAAGATGGTTCTTGCCAGCACCTCAACGCTCCTAAATCAAGAGGGTAGTAGCACTGGCCTGGAAACAGTCCACGTCGAGCCCCGCTAGCCATCAACCACGTCCGCCAGATTAAGCTGCTGATGAAGATCACAATTCCATGACCAGATGAGAGACGTAATCATAATAAACACCCCAGCTCCTCCTGCTGCCTCAGACACCACCACACAACTCCATTGCCACAACAAGGATGATGCAGCGATCTTACTTCATCTGGTCTAACGGCTGTCAACCGCTCCAGATACCTGGATGAATACTTTTCTCGTTCTCATCATTACTTAAACACACACACACACACACACACACACATACACACACACACGCACACACACACGCACATACACCTCACATGGTATACTAGGCTGAAAGTAGACTACGCTTCTCATAGGAAGTTGGGTCACCACATTTGAAGAAACAAAATAAAAGTATTAGAGGAGGACCAATGAGAAGGGTAACAAGAATGGTGCCAGAATGAAGAAATTTGCGTTACGCTGAAAGGTTAAAGGCTATAAACTTTTCCACTAAGGAAGAGAGAAGAGGAAAGGTCGACTTGACAACAACCTTGGAGTTCTAAACCAGTTTGCATCGAAAGATACAATGATTGAAGAACTAGAGTCCGTTACATGAACTTCGACAAGAAACCTGTTGCACCAGACGTAATTTAGTGCTGTTACGGTAAATGGCTCGTGGATGAATGGAACAAACTGAATGCTGATACTGTCAGTGCAGACAGGATATAAAAGTTTAAATAGATGTAACAGAAGAGAAAGTTCAAGAGATACAGAGCTCCCTCCCCGTATCGTGCGAACAGGTAATCTTCACGGACTTGGACAAAGGCTAAAAAGTCCAGCGGGGAGCGAGAATTATTGTACCTGAACATCGTGATAAGCTGCTAAGAGGAAACTGCGGTTCCAGTCTTAACCATATAGGAGAACAGGAAGACGGTCGACATGACTTATAATTCTTGCGTTTAAATAGAGAACGCGGGAAAATAAACAGTCAATATACATACAACATGAGAAGATACCTCTCCAGTGACAGAGTTGAGTGGACGAATGGGACACAACCTCAGTGGATATAAATGATGTCGAGGCTGACAAATCTAAAGTTTTATGACGAAAATGAAAATCAGAGGCGGAGCTCACGAGCGTAAAAAAAAAAAAACTTTCCCAGCACACACGCAGAGGGAATCACACACATGAATACAAACTAAGACAGACACTCACACGCACCTCAAAACAGCATCTCATGCCTTACATGAGCGGAGGTAGGTAGCAGTGCGGCGGTGGGTAGTAGCCTAGTTTGTACAGTTATTATTCCATTGTACTCGAACACCCATGTCTAAGTTGGCCATGTCTTAAAGTCATTCCATTCATTCACAACTTTTATACTATAAATGGACTTCCTCGCATTTTTCTTAATAGGTTCCGTTCTTAATCCAATGCTATATCCTCTGATTGTCTCATCCCTAACTCTTTTGAAAATCTATCCTGTCTCCCATCATCCATCTGGTTTAGAAACTGAAGGCTAGTGATCAGGTCACCCTTCACTCTTCTCTCTTCCATGGTAGGCGAATTTCATGCTTACAGCCTTTCCCCGTGTCTCAGATCTCATAATTCTGGTACTATATTTGTTGTCTTATGCTTGACCTTCTCTATTAGCTGTCTGTGCCTTCAGGTGAAGTTACCAAACTTGAAAAGCATATTCTAGTTTTGGCCTTATGTAGAATATGAACAGCTTGCTAAATATTTCCTTATCCATATACTTAAAATTATTCTGATATTTGCCAGCAAAGAGCTGGTCTCCTTTACAGTTCTCTTACTGTGGGACTCTGGCGACAGGTACTGCGGTTATAATGGTCAACTCCCAAGTCCCTCTCACACAAGGAACCTTGAACCTGACTTCTTGCTAGACAAGTATCATACAGAGGCCTTCCTTTATTCTGTCCCATTCCTCCCTACTTTACATTTGCTTAGGGTGAATTCATCAACCATGTATCAGACCAACGTTGAAGTTCGTCTTAGCCCCCTTGTAAGTACATGCAGTTCTGTTCGCTTTTCACTTCCCTTATAACATTTACAGCATCTGCAAACATATTCAGGTGGGAGTGTGTGTGTGTGTGTGTGTGTGTGTGTGTGATATTTCTGTGTTGGTATAGGAAGCAAAGTAGTATACATCAATAGATGGCTGGAGCTTTTCTCTATGCTTTAAGGTTCCGTGGGAACCAGGCGTGTTCCTAATTCGTAATACTGTTGTCGTCTTGGTTATGCCTATAATATGTGTCTAAGTTGTAAGCCCGTTTCGGCATATCTTTTGTGCTGCTTTCTTTTAGGAGGCACTGATTGAATTCGTCTAAAGTCGCTGAAGTTGTTCTTCGGCATTACTGGCATGTGACTAATCGCAGGGCCACATTTGGACCTTTTGTTGCTTTCATAATACGGACAACGGTACAAAGCCTTTCTGGTGGACGAGTGAAGTAATTTGCAAACACAAATATATATATATATATATATATATATATATATATATATATATATATATATATATATATATTTAACGCTTGAGTATTTCATTTCTCATATTCATGGCTGAATGTATGATAAAACGTAAACAATAAGGCACCACATTGTCTCAAGTGCTGTGCGATCAGTTCCTCGCAGGGGCTCGGCGTATGGCACCGTCGTCACCACACGTACGAAGTATACGTACACATTAATGTTATATAACGTGGAAGCCTCGTAAGTTTTCTATTGTAGGTCACAACGTAACCAACACCTACGTGAGGAGGACCACCTCAGCCACTGGAAATGCCGTAACACTGCAGGCAGACAGGTGAACGCACATTCAGGAGACCACACCAACTCACAACTTCCGGCTTAATCTCAAAATCTCTTCCTGTGAGACTGAATGAGACGGGCTTTCTCTCAAGGTAACGGCAGATCCCAGAGCCGCCGCTACCTTAACCTAACCTACCTGCCACGGACTGGCGTCGGCGGCCGACGTTCCCACGGGTGGAGGAGGCCCGAACCACCACCACCCACAGAATGACCCGACCACCACCGACTCCGCCAACCCGACCAACTTGGACGAACCGCTGAAGACATGACCAAAATTGTTGAACAATATCTATAATTACGAAGCTGCCACTTTTCATGTTATTGCCGTGCCCGCCGTAAACCACAGTAATGACGAGAAACGTGTGTGTGGTTGACAGGTGACCTGGTCACCGAGATAGTAGCTGGACCGTGTTCGGTACCTCACCCCTCCCGCCTGAACTGTGTAGCACTGGACGCATCGCACAGCTACTGCTTCCTTAATTCCGCCACATTTCAACAGAAATTTCATTCAGATGTCTTAATTTCGTTGGAAGACTTTTGAAATCTTTGTTGAAATGTGGCAAAATGAAGAAAGCAGTAGCTGACCTGACGTCCTTTGTCAGGTAGCGGGACGGGTCACTTTACCGTTCTGGTCAAATTTTCCATGTTCCTTGTTTCCTCAGCTCTGGTGTAGGCTGGTTTTGTACATCTCTTGTTCACATCGATTCTGTATCCTTGAAATTAGCTTGAAATACAATCGAAAGCTTGGAGCTTCTGTGTTTATTGTTCCAGCGAGTTATTTACATCAGTGCTTCACGTGAGCATGTCATCTATTTAGCCATTATAACTTTTTTATCAGGCTTTTGCAATTTCAAGGCTGCGCTCCCATCAGGAGCAGGGAATAATGGACTCCTTTTGGAGAGAAAAGTTCCTCGCCAAGACTACCCTTCTCTTCCACTGACGAGGACACAACCTCGCCGAAGGTGACTTTTTACTTGCAGTGCAGCCATATGCAAGCAAAGTCTCATTACAAATTTACATTTGGCGGGGCTGTATTACTGGGAGTGCGGTCGCTTGAAAGAACTCACTCCAAAGGAAGTAACTCAGCCTTGGGCTGCAGGACTCTCTGCAAAGAGACCCTGGTACCGCCAGGACTCGGTCTTAGAAAGAGGTTCTAGGGTAATTATAAATCTAACTAAATGCAAGAAATTTCTTTTTTATATCAACTGAAGCCTTTCCGGTCCTTAAGCAAAAACATCTCCAGTAACTTCTGCAACTGAACCTTTTCACTTCTACGACATAATCAATCTATAGCTAACTAACCGGAAAAGCTTCTCTTTTTGTAATCATACTTTCCTCTAACTTAACTGTGGATTGTTCTGCTTCTAGTCCTCAGCCCACATCACCTCCTGAACGTATGCCATCTATAGCTTCCTTATGTAAGGTCTTCCGGGCACTCTTCCGGGTCCAGGCAGACATGGTGTATGGCTCGGATGGTACAACTTGAGTCCTGAAAGAGTGTGCCTCCGAGCTATCTCCGAACTCTGCTCGCCTGTTTCGCCTGTCTGAAAAGCTAGACTTTTCCTTCCACTCGGAAGCATGCTCAGGTGTAGCTCATCTTTAAGAAAAGAGACGGCTCTAACCCTTCCAACTGTCGCCCCATTGCTCTCACTTCTGCTGTCTTCAAAGTTTTTGAAATTTTCCTTAACTCTCACTTTCTCAGTCGCTTTAGAATCCCATTCCTTTCTTTGTGTTTAACAATACGGATTTCACTGTGCTAGTTCTACTGGTGCTCTTTTCTCCTATGCGACTCGCCTCTGGTTTTCCCCAATCAGGGATTTTGGTGAAACTTTTTTTGTGGCCCTCGACCTATCCAATGCATTCACCAGAGTGTGGCATAAGTCTTTGCTTCCTAAACTCCCTTCTTTTGTTTTTTTCTGCTGTTCCCTTGTGCATGAAAAGCTTCTTCTCTGATTGTTCCATTACAGTAGCCGCTGATGGAGCGACTTATTCCCTTCATAGCCAATAAGTAATGATGTTCCTCAGGGTTGTGTCCTATCGCCTGTATTTTTTTATCTTTTCTCTATAAATAATTCTCTCTCTTTTACTTCTAACCCTATTGAGCCTTATGTTGATGATTCACCTTTACACACCTCAACTCACTTTACATCACCCTTTCCTCCAAATACTCGTATTCTTTCTCGTACCGAACATAATTCTCTTAATTCGGACCTGTGCAACATTTCAGGATGGGGAAGCAATAACCTGGTTAAGTTTGACAGTGATAAATCGCATTTTCTCCCAATATCTCTCTCTAAGAATCACTCGTTTCCCTGTTCAATTTCAAAATATACCAAAATTCAACCTTGTAATAACATTAACATTTTAGACATAACCGTATTCCCCACTCTCTCCTCTAAACCCCACACAATTAACATCACAAAGTCTGCTTCTCAAAAGCTGGGAGTACTGTATAGGTGTCGTAATAATTTTGTCTTGCTTAGTAGCTAATTCATATTGGTGCCCTTAACCAAACCGATGAATATGAGCATCGCGTTATCGCGCGCTCCTGGCCGCATTTTGAATTTCCCCGATATGACCTCCACATACTGAAATAATTCTCATATTTCCTTCATAGCTCACTTGTTATTACTCTCCTCCGACCAGGGACGGCACAAGTACCGGAGAATTATAGTACGGGCAGGTTTTCCATTTATTTCTGCCCGAGTTTCCCGCCCGTTATGTTCTCTTCCTGCATGGTGTTGCCGAATTAAGTTACGTCAGCCATTTAAGCAATGAACTTAACCTATTCTTTTCTAAAAGTCGGTTCAAGAACAGTCATGTCATGGGTTTCAACGACAAACCAATATGTGGAGAATAAAGTGCTTTTAACAATGAAAATCTATTAAAAGAAAATGCGTAAGCAGACTAGGAGTCGGCGTTAAACTTTCTCCGCTGCCAGGCCGCCGCTCCCCTGCCCCTCTAACCTGGAGTCCGGAATGTTGGCCATGGGACTCGCCCGCCTCACATGCCTCTACATTACGTAAATGTTCACTGAAAACATATCTCTCTCTCTCTCTACATATATCTTTCTCTCTGAAGCCTGTAATAAGGCAAGGGCCCTCATTTTGGCTGCCAAAGTCATCATTTCTTAATCATGAATAATTAACTGTATGTAGGGGATGCTGCTGCTCCAGTAGCCTCTGTGGTTCAAGGCGTGTTCTGGACAGCCTGCCCTTCGTCCTAATCCGTATGGCCTGGCCTCTCTTCCTTATTTCAAATAATTTTTACCCAAGATTTTTGCCATTCAAACTACCAGCATTCTAAGTATCCTGTAAGTACATTATTCATACATCTGTTTATCTATCTAACTAACCGCGTTTGTGTCACTTTCTCTTTCTTTCTCGTTCATTCCTTAAGTTACTGAAGAACCTGTGGCTTATGAGATTTAACAGAGGGTTGCGGGTTGGCAGGGGTGCTCCCCTCGTGTGCGCCTACCTCACTCTGGGCGCCCACCCGACCCAGCTCTCTCCTAGGACATAAACAAACGACGTTGCAATAAAAGGAACCTGCTTCCCTGTTCCTGTCCCTCATTCTCCGGTGTTCCCGGCGTCTTGTGACGCCTGAAATGTTAAGTCGTGTGACCATTGAGAGATATGGATCGGAAGTCCCGTGACATTCACAGAGGTGTCCACTAACAATCGGAAGACTGACACTGGCGTCGACCCGTGAATGTCGATGGTTCGTGCTGTTATGTGCAACAGCCACTGTCTGCTTGTGATCATGTGACCTGTGGCAGTCAAGGGATACACCTGCACTAAAAGCTAGGTCCCGTGACAGATGTCTGTTGGTGTTCCAGTCTACGACAGTCTTAAATTAGTGCAACTGTCCCTAGAGGGTCGGCAGAAGAGATGACAACGAATCAGGCAGTCATACTCATCATCTTTCATCAGTACCATAAGGCGAGAGTAGTAGAGGAGCCGTCGTGTGGCACCTCTTGACACTGAACCAGTCAGGGTACATTCCTGCATCCGCAGCAGACGACAGGTCGTGTGCATCTTCCCGTACCTGCGGCAGACGACAGGTATTGTGTATCTTCCCGTACCTGCAGTAGTAGACAGGTTGGGTTGGTCTGTACATTATCATAACCAGTGGAGATGTGAAACTGACGTGTGTTAGATACTTCGTCCTAACAGACATACATGTGTAACATAACACGTATTTACCACAACAGACATATATGCAGTACACCAGCAGACAACACACATGCATATCATCAAACACATCTGTACACCACCGGACACGTGTACACAACCAGAAACGTGTATACACCAGCAGACAAATGAAAACACCAACAACACCTTTTTGTGGTTGAGGAAGACGCGAGATGGGGATCAGAGGAGGCACAGGACCCCAAAGTGGAAATTTAAACGAGGCAGCTACATAGGGCTGACCAAGGTCTTTGAGGGTATAAATCATGGGAGTTCTGTAAGAGTATGGATGAGTACTACAAATGACTCTGTGAAAACAATGAACGAATCAGAACATGAGTACCACTGGATGCTGACAGATGAGGATCGAAAAAGATAAGAGACAAGGTTTGACAATAAAGAACAAAAAGCTAGAGGTGAGAGAGATATGGAGAGAGAATTACAGAGGACACTGTAGCCATCCAGCATACGAAAGATACAGTAGACTAAGAAATAAGTACTGCACGGTAGCATGGGAGGGGCAGAGAAGTTTTGAAAATAGCACTGTGGTCAAGGCAAAGGATAATACAAAATTTTTCTGTACGTTCACTATGAACAAATCATTTGTTAAAGAGCGGTTGATCAAGCTAAGGGCCTTGGAAGAAATGATTCTTGAGGAGAAAGGGAAAATATGGAAGACAGACAAGTTTAAAACAGTGGAGAACAATACTGCTCATTCAATTCAGAAGGTGGCAGGGGGATCGATTGTGGAAGGTATAGGAACTGATGGAAATGGCGTAATCAGGTTGTTAAAACTACTTGACTCATTCATGGCACTTGCGTTTTTAAGCTACAGGCGGGAGTAGGATGCAAAGAAGTACTGTTGCACTATTTCTTTTTTATGTTGAAGGCTCCAGTCACGGACAAAAGTCCACATTAAGGCCGGGCCCTAATTGAAATGTAGAGAGAGTTGAGAAATTGGGAAAAACAGACAGGGAAAGTATTTACAAATTTT
>JAYMFT010208784.1:0-11544 GCA_038088735.1 Panulirus argus | reverse complement strand
TATATATATATATATATATATATAAAGCTGATGCTTTATATCAGCTCCATGAAGAATAGGCTTGAATCACGTTTCGTATCTCAGTTTACCAAGTAAACTACTTTCTGATTGGTCCCAGACATCACCAGGCGTCCAAATTCTCTGTCTCTTTCCGTTAGAGGACGAAATGGGATTCAGCAGCTGTGCTAAATCTTCCTTTGTGTCTATTTTAGCATCAGAACATATGTGCAAATATCTGCATACACGTTTGATACGTATATTTCATGAATGTTATCTACATGCTTTTCTAAATGTTCTAAATACCAAAAGAACCTTTTCGTATGTTTACTGGAGTTACTAGTATTCTAAATCAATACTACCTTCCAGTTTTCTATTATCAATAGTTACATATTTTTCTTAGATAATTCTGTAACTGATCTCATTACAACGTCACGACGGAAGAGTGAGGAGTGCTTGCAGGTATTGCTTGTGTGCTTGGAGGTAAGACCATTTATCTGCCTCCACGTGAAGGCTGGGTTATATACACAGTATGAGAGACTGAATGACAATAGTGAGGACGCAGCAACTTGAGGAGCTCACGAAGTACATTCAATTTCCATATCTTTTTTTTTTCTTAAAATTTCCCTTGTTTCTCTAGGTTGTGATGGTTGATGGAAGTGATGGCGTATTTGCTACGCGTCGTTCTAGATAGAAGGAAGTAGGTTATGTTATCTGTGTCAGAGATTAAGTCTTTGTGTAAATAGAACTATAACACAGACAAGGTCCACACATTTTAGCAAATGTGGACCTTGTCTATATGGGATGGGTATAAGGCCATATAGAAAGAGAGCGAAGCATAATGGGAGCAACATTTTCATTACCTTTAATGAACATATATATCACATTTACTTTAGAAGATCCATTTATATGGATCAGGCAGCTGCAATTAAGGACTTAAAAAAAAAACTTAGAAATACTAGGAAAAAGATGTCTTCTCTTTCTGTGATAGTTTAATAACATGTTAGAAAAACTGAGGTAGTGAAATGAGTCGTCTGTTTCATAGACACAGCAATTTGTAAGGATGAAAAGAGGGCTTTCCTACATTCATTTACCGTTCTAAAAGGGTTGGAGGGTGTTATGTTCTCAGTATAAACACTGCTGGGTGCTGGTGATACCGGTGGGGAACAAAGGGGCAAGTTAATTAAACTGAACACCCTTTTTTTTTTTTTTTCCTCTGAAGCACTTTGTTCTATGCACTAACTAGGTTAATAATGTGTGGGTTTCAGGCAGGAATGCAGGATGTGAGGGAGAGAGAGAGAGAGAGAGAGAGAGAGAGAGAGAGAGAGAGAGGGGGGAGAGAGAGAGAGAGAGAGACTAAATCATAAAAACCAGACACACACACACACACACACACACACACACACACGAGTGGAAACCTAAAAACCAAGAACCTAGGTAATCGAGAGAACTTTTAAGCAAAGAAACAACGACGTAAGATACCTCCCCGCTCAATAACACGGACGGCTTCCGTCCTTACTCACAGATGCAGTTGACGGGGCTTGAAGGGGAGGCCAATATCGCCACATGGGACGGGGTCACGATTGAGTTAAGGCATCTGCCTTGCATCATGGGACACACACACACACACACACACACACACATGACCGCCTTATCCACGTTGTTACTCGACCTCATGGTTTTAGGTGAAGCTCTTCCAAAGTGTGTTGTGGATATGAAACAATAGCATAGTCTCCTCAGGATTCTTGAGTTGATATACGTTACTCTCTCTCTCTCTCTCTCTCTCTCTCTCTCTCTCTCTTCTCACTCTGGTGTTCTGTACTAATGTACACATCATAATTCATCTCATAACAAAACTCTCGTGTCGTCTAGATATTTAGTATCTCTTGAAGGGGCGCTGCCCGCTGGAGAAAATGTAAATAATCTGGACTTGGTTTGAAAATCTGATTTCTTTTCTTGTCACATTAGTTTCAAAACCCACGTGCATAAGTTCAGGAACTTAGGATAGGTTCGTGTAAGGCCCTGGAACCTCTTTTACTACAGTTCGGCTCCTGGCCTAAGTCTTGACATCAGAACTACTTATTTCGTCTTTATGAAAACCTTAAACAAACTCTTTCACACAAATTTGCACATAGACCTGTTTGATATAACGGTATGACATGTACAAAACGTTTACTTGAATTCACAAATCGCAGAGACGCGTAGAAATGAATAAGGCTTTGAAAATGCAAAAACCAACGTATTAGAGACACGTAAATCCAGATTATGAGCTTGATAATCAATACAACGAAAAGACATCCAGAGCATGACACGCATTCGTGAAAAAAACTCATTTTTGTTGTTATGTGACTCTTGGCGTGTTATACTGCTGTTAGCGCCCCTAATTGCTGGTTCGCGCTATTGCTGAATACCTTAATAGGTAATACCAACAGTGGTTTGACACCTCAGTGGGGGGGGGGGAGTTCTGTCTGTTGCCGGCCACGCTTCCGGGTTAATTTTGTCAGCAGCAATTCAGTGATGGGCAAGAGAGGTTAAAGCACTGTTTTTACGGTAGCTGTGGGGCGGGAATAGTCTTAAGACGTAACAAAGGTGGGATTGGAGAGGTTAGTAGCGTTAAGATAACAGTGGAAAGGTAACAAAATGAGTAGTTTAGGAAGGTAAGGGGGAGTACTGGAGAGGGAGCTAAAGGGGTGAGAGTGGGAAGGCACCATATGGGGAGGGGAGAAGGGTGGGGAGAGGGGAGCAGGAGAGGCCAATAAGGTTAAAAGCGGTTGTAGGGGCCAGCTCCCGGGGCCTTTATAGACGACGACTCACATTCTAGAGGACCAACCAGACCACTTAAGGCAATGCTACCTTGGAGTGTGGGAGGAGCGGTGGGTGTGTGCGTAGCATTTTGGAAGGGCGGTTGCTCTACGTAGCTTTTGGAGGGGCGGCTGGCTGGCGTGCGTAGCTTTTGGGAGGAGCGGTGGTGGATGCAGCTTATGATAAAAAAAGAAAGGGGTGGATATAGCTTTTGGAGGGGTGGCGTATAGTGGTTTTGGAGGAAGGGTTAGTATAGCTTTTGGAAGGATGGTGGATACGTATATATGTATATATATATAGCTTTTGGAGGAGAGAGTATTTATTTACCTATTGCAGGAGGGTTGAGCTCATGACATTTTGGGATGGACGGATTTAGCATTTGGAGTAGGGATATAGTGTTAGTAGGAATGGAAGTAGCATACACTGTCGGCCAGTAGCACATATAGAAAGTAGTCATTGAGGTGGAGGTAAAAATGTAAAGTAGCAATCATTTGCAATATAATATATACATGATATATTCTTGTGTATGTGTATGTATTCATATATACGTGTTTGCGTTGTGTGCGTATGTCTCTGTGTGTATATGCACGTGCCCTCTTCCTCCCTCACATCAAATAACCATCACAACAGCATAAAAAAAGTAACTTTTCACCTCCCCTCCATGCTATATTCAGAGCCAGAGGCAAAACGGTGTTGAGTTCTCACTACACATGTGTGAGAAAACTCCCGTTTCTTGCATGGGACTTTGAAGGCCTATGAAGGAGTGTCCGGAAAGTGCTAATAAAGTCTTTGAGAGACCTGATGGTGACTGGAGGTTAGCAAGAGATCCTGAGAGATGTCTCGGTGTACTATCTCCCTACTGGGGGGGGGGGGGGATGGGTGGGGTGTCTCCCTTCTGGAGAGAGGGGTGTTCCGTCGACCCTTCAGGGCTAAGGAAGCCTAAAGATCAGAGAGGGAGAGAGAGAGGGAGAGAGAGAGAGAGAGAGAGAGAGAGAGAGAGAGAGAGAGAGAGAGAGAGAGAGAGCTGGCCTTCCTCACTAACGTACAGTTAAGCTGATCAGGCAGCTGTCAGACAGCTTTAGCTGCTTACGCTCTGACCCCCGACCTTCTCTCGTGTATAAATTGCAAACTAATTTATGCTACTTGGAAAACACTCCAGTGGTGAATTTCAGTAAATAATGGAATATGGTTTTTTTCTAGAGTGGATGTGTTCTGTGATAAAAGAAAAAGATTGTAAGTATCTTTTCAGTTTTTGAATTTATTATGTAATAGAAGAAGAAGAAGAAGAGGGAGAAGAAAAAGAGGAAGAAGAAGAAGAAGAAGAAGAAGAAGAAGAAGAAGAAGAGGAGGAGGAGGAGGAAGAAGAAGAAGAAGAAGAAGAAGAAGAAGAAGAAGAAAATAAATTGTGAATTCGTTTAGCCTAGATTTATTCTATTCTTTTCTCATATATTGGCAATATGTGAGTGAGCCCAAGACTCTGCTTCCAAAGTATTTTACAAACAATTTCCTTTCGGAGATTTACACTTAGAAACGTAAACGTAAGAGGAAGACATCTTGGTTTACGTAAGTTATTTACGAGTATGTCTGAGTTACGGTATTTCTGGCTACGCTTTGCTATATTCTGGTGAAAATATAAATCTGAAGGAAAGCTTTTTCGTAAAAGTAATATAGTTTTTACCTTGCTTCCCAATGTCACAGCTTCAGTCATGACCATACTCTTCCTAATGCCTTCTCCACCACAGCTCTCCCCACCACAACTATCTCCACCACAACCATCCCCACCACAGTTATCTCCACCACAACAATCCCCACCACAACCCTCTCCACCACAACCATCCCCACCACAATTATCTCCACCACAACCTTCCTCACCACAACCCTCTCCAACACAACCATCCCCACCACAATTACCTCCACCACAACAATCCCCACCACAACCCTCTCCACCACAACCATCCCCACCACAATAATCTCTACCACAACCTCCCTCACCACAACCTTCTCCAACACAACCATCCCCACCACAATTATCTCCACCACAACAATCCCCACCACAACCCTCTCCAACACAAACAGATATCACTGCCATGAGATGCTAAGGTGTGAGATTCCAAAGGAATTCCTCTCCTTCTCCTCTTCCACCACTTCCTTTTCCCCTTCCTCCTCTTCCTCCTCCTCCTCCTCCTCTTCTTCTTCCTCCTCCTCCGACGCTGCTAAAACGTCCTAAGTGAGCCAGAAGGATCCTGATCCTGTTGGTGACAGGGAACTACCTGCCGTAGGCTCGGCCCGCCAGACAATGGCCTCTCTTCCAGCCCCGACGATGCATGGCCCCGACCCAGCGTTGTGCTGGAGCAGTTTGTATCATATTTATTAAAAAAAAGAAAATCGTTTATTCTCATGGAAAAACTAAATATTTTTTTTTTCTTTCGTCACAACAGGAGGTATTGATCCTACCGGGTCTGGGTCTGCAGGATTCACAACTGCTGGTGTGGGAGGAGGGGAACATCACAGTGTTGTCTGTGGACGCGTAAAAGAAAAAAAGAAAGAAAGAGAGAGAGAGAAAAAAAAGGGAGAATATTGGAGTGTTGTCAGGAACAGATGGTGATGCTGGCAGCTGTGGGAAATGTATTCTTGTGGGTGATCTATATCACAGTTGGTCAAGAAATGTTTCATTCTCGTGCTGCCGACACAAGACATATTTGAAGCGAGTATATATTGACTTCCTGTGTTTATTCTCGGTTAGATTTATTCGACTAGTTAATTCAGAGTATTTTGATGTTTTCTAAGGCGTCAGAATATAGACATTTTTTTTCCAGGATTATAGAAAATGATTATCCCATAACTCTGTGAACAGTGTTCATGTTTAGAATAAAGATATTATTACATCAGACCCCAGGTATCTTCATCACTCTACTTCACACATTAGGAAATGTACATTAACTTAATGGCCTCTCCCGAAAAAGGGGGTTGAATTAAAATGTGTAAAAAGATGAGCTTTCAAAAATAGGTATCAAAATGTTCGAGCTATACTGTTTTGTTGACTTAATTACAAAGTGCTCTAATGGTGTTGGCTCGAGCTGGCTGGGCGTACAATGTACTTCAGTGCTGTGTACTGTGGTGTGGGTAATTGTGGCTTGGGTTCGTCCACACCTGTGGCTTGGGTTCGTCCACACCTGTGGCTTGGGTTCGTCCACACCTGTGGCTTGAGTTCGTCCACACCTGTGGTTTGGATTCGACCAGACATGTGGTTTGGATTCGACCAGACATGTGGTTTAAGTTAATCCAGACCTGTGGCTTGGACCTGTGGTTTAGACTGGACAAACCTGTGGCTTAAGGCCAGCTTGAGCCACGGATTCAGACCCAACAAGTCCTTCGACAGACAGACTCAGTAAGCCCCGTGGCTCAAAACTAGCCGGGCTTACTATCCATCCGTGGGCTCAGCCCAGACCTCTCTGGGCTTGGCTAGAAATGCTGCAGTTCCTTGCCTTAGCCAGAATTGTTCGGACCTCCTGAGCAACATGGCTCATCAAGACGTGAGGCTCAGGAATTTAGAATTCTCCTCATTAAAGGTGTTTCCGGTCTTTTTAAGCGACCCCGAATTCCTTTCGTACTTAGTCTGAAGGCAAATTGTCACTCTCTCGTCTCAAGCTAAGAAGCTATATCTCCCACTTGCCAAGCTAAGGGGTCATCTTTCGCCCTATATCAAGCTAAGAGGGTATTATTCCTCCATGCCGGACAAAGAAGCTCTCTCTTCCCTGTGTCAAGACGTAAAGCTGATTATCTCTCCCCCAGTGTCAAGCTGGGAGACTTGTTAGGCTAGTGGTTGAGAAGTGAGGTCACTACGCCACAGCGGCTGTAAGGGAACGCTTCCTTTGTGTGTGTGCGTGTGTGTGTGTGTGTCGTAACTATGTGGTAATTAGGAAGGGTAATGTGGCAAGACTTTTACCACACAAGATATAAAATCGACCTCATCTACCATGAAGTACTTTTTGCCACAAACACACCCGCACACACATACACACACACACACACACACACACACACACACACACACACGGACACGGACACACACAGACCTCACACTTCAACTTAGATTTCCAGAATAACATTATAACTCAACCCTTCAAGCACTACCACATTTCGTATGTACATATCATTTAATATTTCAACCACGGAAGATTTCCCAGGACGACATTTTACCCCCCTTCCCCCCTTCCCCCCCCTCTCAGCGTGTACATTTGCATGTAGAAAAAAAAAAAATGGGGGGAGGGAGAGAGGAAATTTGCTTGGGAGCAGTTGGTCTGTGGACGGAATTTTAGCAAGCACAGACTCAAAGCAAGGAAGAGATTCCATGAGAATTTCTTTTCTGTACAAAGAGAAGCGTCAGTATTCATGGACACCCCCCTCCCCCCTTTCCTCCCCTCGAGGTGAGGAAACTGAGTACCCAAATTCTACGTCAATTTGGAGAGAAAGAAAGTACAATGTATTAAGAAAAAAAAGAATGGATGGTTTGTTATCCCAAGGCAGTTCTTGCGATGAAAAGTATATTTATTGCTTGCTTCAGTAGCCATGCTTGATGGGTGGAAGAAAATGTCTTTCTTCTTCTTTCTCATACAAAGTTCATGAAAAAAATGTCACTCTCTCCCTCCCTCCCTCCATCCCCCTCTCTCTCTCTCTCTCTCTCTCTCTCTCTCTCTTCTCTCACAGACCACTTATCGTTAGTTTATGACAAAGTAGATCTGATAAGTAGTAGATGATGATGATGTGATGAGGAAACTGTATAGACCCGGTTAATTAAAGTAATTAGGGACCCTCATTACCCTAATTACCCTGAGAGATGACCAGGAAATGGAGCGAGATGTATTGTGTTGACGTGACCTCATATCATCTTCATGTCGTCTGCTTTAGAATTCTAAAAACATCCACATGGCAAAAGGAAATCATTCTCCCTGAAAGCATACGCAATGTACAGTTATCCTGACATTCAAAACTTCATTTCCTTCTTTATTCCAGTCACAGATGGATGGAGGAGCACCAATTACGTCTCTGAGGATATACGCATCTTTCGAAAGAGGTTTAATCTTAAGACACAGATGGTTTCCAGGAACTCTCCCTGCAAGACGCCAGAGGAAAATCTTACCCATCCATACAGTAAGACTCTACCTTGGAAGGTAAGTTATACCAGATCAGTGTCAGTAAAGCAGCAGTTTAGAAATATGCAAAAGTAACATCAATATCACCATCGGGTATCTTGTTACCTGTCCTTACCAAGTGCTCCTCCCACGTACTTGTGATACGATTGTCAGAAAATTTACATATCTAATCACCACTTTTTTTTTTTTTTGATGGAGAGTGATGATAGTGTCAGATGAATTGAGAATATATAAAAAGGCTTATTTCATTGATGTTAGATACATATTAAGACAATGCTGCACAGAAAGTGCAGGTAACAGGAACGTAATGGTCTGTAACGAGGAAATCACGTGATGAAGTATATAGTGATTTTTGCTGATCAATTAATTTTCATCTGGTCAATGAAAGCCAAATGATTGGAAACAATCATCCACTGTCTTCTAGAGAGAATCTCATGTTTTACATGGGAGTACACGGAACATCAACACATCACAATTTAAAGCACACACACAAATGGAACGAAATAAATACAAGTATAAATTTGTCTGTCATAAGATCCACTTTAGATTCAAAATTTAGATCCAATTCGAGACACAGTTCAGTATTGAATTTACCATATTTCAATCCCAGTTCTATGTCCAAATTATGATCAAATTTACGATCCAATTTAGGGAACAGAATTTTGTTCATAGTTACTCCATCTCAAGTGTTGTCGCTTTCCGAGCATATCGCTCAAGTATAGAGCTGCTTACGTCCGTCACTTAAAAAGACCAACTTGAGTAGTGTATAAAGTAAGAATTACACCCAAGATTCGAACTCGGGCTCTCGTGATTCGTAAGTTGCGACGCCAGCAACTGCGCAACCACGGTGCTAGTCGGAGTGCAGGTGTTGACCCACCTGATCGCTACCAACGGCTTTGGAAAAAAAAAAAGAAAGAAAAAGAGGAGAAATTAGATTTCGCTTGATCGTTCCTACTGGTGGAAGCGCCTGTGATTGGGCTGCTTCTCTGAGTCTCTTTGATTATGCTCTCGTCTCCTAGGGACTGGTAGTGCTTGCTGCTAGTAGATACCTGTAAGTGTCTCTGTTGGTGATTTGGGATATTCCTTTTCGTGGGACTAGTGAAGTCCCCATATAGTCCCACGCAGGTTTAACGGGAAAAGGATTCAGGAAGGTTTTACTGTTGGTTTGGCCATCATAGCCAGGATACAGAGGAGGTCAGAGGAGGTATATAAAAAGTACTCGGAGTTGGTAGAGTGAGAGAAATGACAGATAGAGAGAAAATGAAATACCTTTTCCTAGAGATATCTCATATAATATTCTCTGAAGCAGGTGAACCAATAACATGTACACCAAGCAAGGTAAACCACAACCATGCACACCAGGCAGAGTAAACCACAACCACGTACACCAGGCAAGGTAAACCACCGCCATGTACACCAGCCAAGATAAGCCACCACTATGTACACCATGCAAGATAAACTACGCAGACCCAAGGCAGTGTAAACCTGAGCATCGTATGATCACCAATATCCAATCCCAGAATAGACGTCATTACCTTCACTGATGTCTTGTCACACACTGCACTGAGCGTCCTGGGAGGAAAATGACCTCTTCCCTGCTGATTTAAAGGGTAATAACCTCTCCCGTGAGCGGCCATGACACCTCTTTAAATGGCTCTGGTGCTCAGCTGATCAGAACACAACATCGAGCTCACTCAACCGTAAGATGCTTAGTACCACCTGATCAAGGCGGTGGTATTAAGTCTGGCTGAGCGTATTGCGTGTGTGTGTGTGTGTGTGTGTGTGTGTGTGTGTGTGTTTGTGTGTGTGTGTGTGTGTTTAATTACCTATTTCTAATTACGTATCTGCATTGTACGGGGGAGGGAGTTCTACACTCGTAGGGCCCCATCTCTTGAGCTGTGGGTGGTGGGAGGGAGTTCTACACTCGTGAGGCCCCATCCCTTGTGCTGCAGAGGTAGGGAGTTCTAAACTTGTGGGGGTCCCATCCCCTGAATTCTCTTTACTGTCACACGCACAACTTTTCCTCGGTTGTTGTGTAGTCTTTCAACATTCACAGTTTCACGAGTCAATCTATTTTATTCATCCAATAGTCTTATACAATAAAAAAAGAGCTTCAATACATCTTTTTAAGCAAGTGTCTCGCTAACTTGACATTAAACTGGTTTGCAAGCTTAAAGGATGTGATCAGGTCACCCTCTACTCATCTCTCATCCATGATGGACAGTCTGTGGTCTCAAACCTCTCACTACAGTTCCTCCTCTACACCTTCTCTAGCAGTTTCCTGTCATCTTCCTTTCAGAAGGCGATAAAGCTTGGGAAGCATATTTTTGTTTGGGCCTGAAATGTTATGTGGACATTCTACTTATAATTTTCTAGTCTACGTTCTTAAATTCGAGTCTTTTTCTCGCCAACAGATAAGTCTGTCTGCTTTACAGGGCTTCTGAGGCGAGTCTTGGGCTAAAGGCTAGATACAATATCGACTTCCCAAGTTCCTCAGACGCAGATTTCTGCTGCTTATTTTCTGCTATATAGCATTCGTATCGGAAGCTTTCCTTCATTCTCTGCCCCGTCCTCATTGCTTCGCATTTACTCGATCTGAACTTCGCCCGTCTGTGTGTGTGTGTGGGTGTGTGTGTGTGTGTGTGTGTTCCGATGCTGTGGTAAAACACAGCACGTCTCTGATTGTCTCGCTGTAACCTCTGGTTACGCAGTGTGATGACTACATGGACTCTGACACTCGCTGCTGTGTCCACAGCATTGTCTAGTGTCCTCACAGCTTTAAAAATTCTTTTTTTTTTTTTTTTCATATGTCCCCGTTGGCGGCGGGGGAAGCTTGAAACAGACAGGAAGCTCAGCTTGACTTTGATGTGTTGGCTGAATAGAAGATAAATAAGGGAGGCATCTGGTGTGAATAATTCTAGTTTTAAATTGCTCTCCCGTGTTTACAGAAAAACATACAAGCACGTTTAAACAAAGATACACGCATTAACACATTACACACCCACCCACCCACCCACCCACACACACACACACACACACACATATTATATATATACATATACTAACTCAATAAATGATAAACAACAAGAAAGATGGCTTTTATGTCATTTTAAACAAAGCTAGTGGCTTAGATAAACTGGTGCTTTCACGCATTTTTTTTTTTTTTGTGTGTGTAAAACTGTCATGTACTTTATTTTCAATTTGTGGAATATTTGAGTTCAAAGATATCTGTCTTACACCCGGAGATGAGTTTCCTTTACTCTACGCATACATAAAGATAGTGTGTGTATGTGTGTGTGTGTGTGTGTGTGTGTGTGTACTCAGAAAAGCCCCAGACTCTCTACGGAAAATACATCGTAATGATCATATGCATACGCATGACCTACAGACGAACGGTCGTAAATCTCTACCGTCTGCTGGCGCGAAACGACTCGATCGGGGATCAAATGAAAGCGATATAGTCATGTACTTTTGGTGTTTAATAACAATCGCTAAACGTTAAATTAAGCCCCAACATCTGAATCAGTTAGAGAGAGAGAGAGAGAGAGAGAGAGAGAGAGAGAGAGAGAGAGAGAGAGAGAGAGAGAGAGAG
>JAYMFT010208773.1:0-11544 GCA_038088735.1 Panulirus argus | reverse complement strand
ATATATATATATATATATATATATATATATATATATATATATATATATATATATATATATATATATATATTACTCTCTTTATCAATCATTTCATAATCTAAAAATACTGGTTTTCCTATTTACAATGCGTGTTCTTATTTATGTTTACCCGTTTTCTTTCCCCTTCCCGTTTTCGCCTTCTCGCGGTTTTCGGTGTGTCTCGGTTATTTTCGGAAGTTTTTTTGTCATTTCACAGTATAAGAAAAATTTCTAAAGAGGGTCGTCAACATCATTTGTTACTGATTTAAGTTTATAACCTCATTAGCAGGTTTGGGAAAAGTGATTAGAAGAGATATTCAAAAAGGCAAACATCCTAGTCTCTATAGAACACGGTACTGTGGGATTATGGTGCGTTCATCCTCTCGAGGGTGCAACGGTACGACCCCTTGAGCACGACTTTACGACCCTTGGATATGGTGGTCTGGCATCTGACCTGGTCATCTAAAGGTCAGGTAAAAGGTCACGCCATCATACGGGTCCTGGGTCGTACGTCGCGCTGAAGGGTCGTATCGTCGCGCTTACAAGGTCGTCCAATCGTACTCAAGGATCGTGAAGCCGAGCTTGAGGGCATATAAGTCGTGCTCAAGGGTTGTAAGTCGTGCTTAAGGATCGTATGTCGCGCTCAAGGGGTCGTAAGTCTTTCTCAAAGATCGTTCCGTCATGCTCCAGGTTAGGCACGGTCGTGCGCAAGCGGTCAGCCCGCGTTGCTTGTCGTATGTCAAAGCCAAGAGAGAACTCCGACAGCAACAGCGTCATCAGCTAACGACAGACGCTTACGGTGAGCTTTTCGTCTGAGGTCCAGAGATAGAAAACTCGAACCCGCTCGAAGTATCGAACTCGAACCCGCTCGGAGTATCGAACTCGACCACAAGTCTGGAACATGGTTCGAAGTCTCGAACATAGTCGTCTTTTGAGTCTAGAACACGGTTCGATATCTCGGACTTTTAGTCTTAAGCCTCGAACACGGGTTCGAAGCCTGGAACGCAGTCCGGTCTGGACATGGCCGAAGTCTCGAACACGGGTCCAAAGCCTCGAACGCGGTTGAAGAAATGTGTCCATTTAATTATTGGTTGTTTTGACTCCTGGGCGCCGCTTGATTTCTTCGCAAGTCTCGTTCCTTGAATGACACGCGATGCGCCTGACTTTTACCAGAGGCGATGTTACTGCTTTGTAAGGAAAGTCTTTTTTTTTTTATCTTCGCCCGAGAGAAGAATGCGTCTGTACTGTGTCAGTATTCCTGTTTTTCTTTTTGCTCCTACGTACATATTTAACTCAGGCCTGGAGGGTCTTGGGAAGACTGATACGCAGAAGTGAAAGGTCTTCGACGAAGTACCCACGTGGAGGGGTGCCTGGTTATAGCCAGATGACAGATGACCTGATGGTCTATGACGAGGTCATCTGCTGGAGGACAGTGACAGTCTTCTGTATTACGATTTTGTATAGACGTGGACAGTATGGCAAAAGGGTTTCTCCCCACCCACCGGTATAGATGGAGACAGGATAGTAAAGCACAAGGCTCCTCCCCACTGAAGATGGAGACAGGAGAGTAAAGCAGAAGACACCTCCCACTACCTACCAATATAGACGGAGACGAGATAGTAAAACAGAAGGCTCCTCCCATCCATCACTATAGATGAGGACAGGGAAGCAAACCAGAAGGCCCATACGTGTAATGACATATGCTAAAACTTGGCCCGAATCGCAGAGCGGAGGTAACAGCGGGTTCCGCCGGGAACGAACGTCCTGTCTAGTACAGGTTCCACGTTCCCTTTATACGGTACATTTGGCCCACAATATCTCCTGCAGCCCATCGGAGAAAGGCCGGGATGCAGAGGCTTATGACCAGACAACCACATGACATCCAAGAGAACGATGACCCCTCTCACGTCCATCTAACACTACCAGGAAGCCGGATCACCACTTGCACACCCTAATAACAGCAATTGCGACTGCTTTTTGAGGGGGCTCTTGGATGGAGGACAGTCCCTCAATTAGCAATTTCCTTTTCATCATGACATGGTAATCGCTGCGTCATATTTTCTGCTATTTGTAGGTGGTTGTGTGAGGGCGGCCACGCGGCCAGTGGTGGGGATGGACTAGCAGTGGAAATGGACGACTCCCCTCAGCTACTGGTGGGATTGGACGACTCCCCCATCAGCCAGTGGTGGGACTGGACGACCAGGGGGTCCTACCAGAACCGATGATTTGTGGTTACTAATGAAGGAAACGATGGTGATAACAATGTCGGATGGTCTCATCATGTCCCTGGGTCTGAATGCTACCAGTGGGTCGCTGAGACCACACTCCAGTGGTCGCAGACCCCACAACCCACCTTGGAGTTCCAAGCGAAGGTCCCGCACTTCAGGGTGAAACTCCGCGACCATCTGGAGATACAGCGGCAGCCAAGTGCGGATCCCGGGCCTCAGGTGACACTCGAGAGGAAAAAATATGACCAACTTCCCGCGGCGGAGCGAGTCATCGGGGGAGCCATTACCCCACTCATGAAGGAGGTTAAGGGGAAAGTGTTGCACGAGAACCCTAGCTGAGCTGCGCCCGGCTGCCCTGAAGCCTGGTTGAGGTGTTTCTAGCTGCCTTGAACCCTAGATGAGGTCTTGCCAGCTGCCCCTGAACCCTAGCTGAGGTTTTGTCAGCTGCTCCTGAACCCTAGCTGTGGTGTTGCCAGCTCCTCCTGAACCCTAGCTGTGGCGTTGCCAGCTGCCCTGAACCTTAGCTGAAGTCTTCCCAGCTGCCCTGAACCCTATCTGAGGCCTTATCAACTGCCCCTGAACCCTAGCTGAGATGTTGCTCGGTCCCCCTCAGCCCTAACTCTCTCCCTCTTTCACCCCTCTATAGTGGTATCTGCTCCGCGTCATCCATCCCACTCTTTCTCCCCCTCCCCACTTGTCTCCCCACGTCATCCGTCCCCATCTCTCCTCCCCCCCACTCCCTGGCGTGCTCTTCACCCCCAACAAGAGGGGGCCCATCGGTCAGTGATTCCCGGCTCATTGAGAGGCCCTCTAAACGCTCCATTCCTGAGATGGCTGGAAATTGATTATAGACGTCCGAAGGCGACGGCCTCTGGGGAAAAACCAACCGGGGCGGTTCCTGGAATGTGTCCGGGATGTTCTGGCCTTGTCCAGGGCGTTCCAGGATTGTCCAGGGCGTTCCTCGTTTGTCTAGGGTGTTCCATTATTGTCTTGGGCGTTCCTCGTTTGTCTGGTAGGGGCCTCTGGGGATCGTTTAAGGGTGGTTTCGAGTCGTCAAAAGACTCTCTGGAACCTGTTGGTGGTATTCCAGGCTGTTGAGCTCTCTCTTAAGCCGCTACAACGTTCAGTATGAGATTAAAGAATTGTCCAGGGCGTTCCCTGGTCGTCCAAGGCGTTCCACGGGTGTCAAGGGCGTCTGTAGCTCGTCCAGGACGTTCTCTGGATGTCCAGGGCGTCTGTCGCTCGCCCAGACGTTCCCTGGTTGTCCAGAGGGGGTTCCATGCTTGCCTGGAATTGGCTCCTGGGCCCCATTGCAGCCAGTCGTCAGTCGCGTTCGAGAGCTCGGCGGAGACGCTGCTAAGCTGTTAAAAGCCTTTCTCAAGCGGGGCTCCCCCCTTGGGGGGGTCCTCACAGGCCGTTTGAGCAGCGTTTCCAGTCGGTCGGTCGGGTGGTCTCGTGGCCATCATCTTAACAGCCACGCTCTGACTCTGTCACCCCATTTCCACTTTAAGACATGGCATTTGGGGTTATCCCGACGCCTCAAACATCTCAAGAACGTCGCACGCAGCTTCTTGAGATCGTCTCAAAACATCTTCAGACTTTCTCAAGAACGTTTGAGACGTTCTTAAAGTGTTTGAGGTGTTCTTATGATGTCCGAGACGTTCTCAAGACGTTTGAAACGTTCTAAAGATGTCTGAGACGTTCTCAAGATGTCTGAGACGTTTAAAAGATGTTTGCGACGTTCCTAAGATGTCTGAGACGTTCTCAAAAGGTTTGAAACGTTCTCAAGATGTCTGAGACGTTCTCAAGATGTCTGAGATGTTTCCAAGATGTTGGAGACGTTCCCAAGATGTTGGAGACGTTCTCAAAAGGTTTGATACGTTCTCAAGACGTCTGAAACGTTATCAAGATGTTTGAGACGTTCCCAAGAAGTTTGAGACGTTCTCAAAAGGTTTGAGACGTTCTCATGACGTTTGAGACGTTCTCAAGATGTCTGAGACGTTTCCAACGTCTCTGAGACTCTCTCAGGTTGTTTTCTCAATGCATACGTTTTAAGGGGGTCTGTTCATTACTGTAGGACCCTCCGGAGTTGCTCGTAGTATTCTTAGTCATAAACATTTTATTATTATTATTATCATTATCATTATTATCATTATCATCATTATTAGTGGTGGTAGTAGTAGTCTTACTATCATTACTTTCTTTGCTGCTGTTGACCGTGCTGTCATGCTGATCTGGGCAATGACAGTGAGTCTACAGCTTCCCCACACTGATCCAAAGAGGCGGTTTAAGCAGACAGTGGAGAGGACGTCTGTTAATACAACTGTGGGCGCCACAGTTATATTGTGGGTATCCCTGAAACCGCTGTTGTGGGCAGAGGAAGCCTCTTAAAACAACTGTGGATGGTAGAATGATACTGTGGGCGAAGGGAAGTCTGTAAATACACCTGGGGACGCTGTGATGGCGCTGTAGGGAGGAGCTTTCCCCAAGACGCCGTTGTGGGCAGAGTCAAGGTTGCCTGTGGTGTGGGGAGCTGCCCAGGGGCCCCGAGGTAATTATTGAAGACGATCCAAAGTTGTTATAGACATTTGGGGATTATGCATGAGAGTCTGCCCGCCGCGCACACGCTTTTAGTGTCCACATAAATCATGCATTCCTGCATCACTACTACAGGTGGGCATACTGTGTGGTTGTATAATCGGCTCTCTGGGGTTAAGATTATTCTGATATGGCATTATATCTCGATGAATGCTGATATGGGATTACATTTCGATGAATGCCGATATGGGATTCTGTTTCGATGAATGCTCATATGGGATTATATTTTGATGAATGCTGATATGGGATTATATTTTGATGAATGCTGATATGGGATTATATTTCAGTGAATGCTGATATAGGATTATATTTTGATGAATGCTGATAAGGATTATATTTTGATGAATGCTGGTTTGGGATTACATTTCGATGAATGCTGATACGGGATTACACTTCGATGAATGCTGATATGAGATTATATTTCGATGAATGCTGATATGGGATTATATTTTGATGAATGTTGGTATGGGATTACATTTCGATGAATGCTGATATGGGATTATATTTCGATGAATTGATTTTTATAATCTTGGGTGTGGATGTCTGTGTGTTACCAGACTCCGCCTGCCTGTGGTTACATCGTGATTTGAAGAGAAATGTATATATATCAAGTCTATTCTTAAACGTATCTATGGTACTGATTTTCAGCCGTCTCTAACTGGGCCACCCTTTCCCTGCTCCTGATTGCAGCGCAGCCTCGAAGCAGCAGGAACCCCGGTCACGTGATGTCCGATGTAGCTTTGACCTCTCGTCCTAGTCCATTCCCGAAGTCACTCTGATTCTGACGTCATTCCTAACGTCACTCTGATTCTGACATCATCCCCGGTCTACCCTCGCTGATCCTGACATCGTCCCCGATGTCCCTCGCTGGCTCTGACATCACTCAACAACGCTCCTGCGCCGGAGGGCCCCGGTCTCCAGAAAAGTGTTCTGGTGTTTTAAATGGCGCGTTAAAATGCAAAGGCGAGCGGAATGAAGATTTCAGGCTGCTGCACTATTAACGGAGTTCGACATTAGACAGGAGCTAAGTTTGTCGTCACACGGCCCTGTCAACAACATCTTTGGGGGGGGGGGGGAAGGGATGGACGGTACGGCCCAAGATCACGACGGTCCGGCCCTCCTCGAGCATGACGGTACAGCCCCTCCAGCACGACGGTACGGCCCTCCTCGAGCATGATGGTACGGCCCTCCTCCAGCACGACGGTACGGCATTCTTCGAGCATGACGGTACGCCCATCCTCGAGCACGACGGTACGGCGTTCCTCGAGCATGACGGTACGCCCATCCTAGAGCACGACGGTACGACTATCCTCGAGCACGACGGTACGCCCATCCTCCAGCACGACGGTACGGCATTCCTCGAGCAAGACGGCGCGGTACTTAAGTTATGACGGCAGAGGCCCTCTTGACCAAAGGCCATTCAGTCGTGATCAGGGGATTAATGTACCGCAGTCGTGCTGACGGAGAGGGCTGTACCGCTGCGCCCAAGTGGTCGTACCACCGCGTACGAGATCAGCAAGCCAGCCATTCGGTTGTACATAAGGGGTGGGGGGGGGGGGAGGGGGGGCCGTCGTACACGCCACAAGTTGTCATGTTTTACCACCTCCACTCCCCCCCCCACCCACCCACCCTCCTCCGCCCAATCCATCGGGAAAAAGGTTATCGTCAGCTTGACGACTGGCGTTATCTTGGACGACCTCCCCCCCCATGGAAAAGACACATCCAAGGCGGGAGTGTGCAGACTAGTGGGGCATAAAAGTGCGAGTGTATGAGCCATGAGGGGCGTGAAGAGGAGACGCCATCGCTGACAGCTTTAAAAGGCACATTATGGGAGCGCTTTCCCAATTGGTCTTCTCTTCCCCGAGGGGGTCGTCGTTACTCCCGTGGTCGGTCGTCCCCCCCCCCTTCTACCTCCCCCCCCAAGGGTCGTTTCTGCTGTGGTCGACCCCGCCTCAGAGTCGTTCCCGCCCCAGGATCGTCGCTGTGCACTACTCTGACACCATCACTACCGTCAGGGGCCGTCGCTGACATCACTATCGTTGCGGTCAGGACCGTGGCTGACATCATCACTACTGGAGACAAGGTCGTCGCTGACATCATCACTACCGGAGTCCATGTCGTGGCTGACGTCATCATCGTTGTTGTCAAAGCCGCCGCTGACATCGTTACCGTTGTGGGCTGGAGCTGTCGCCGACAGCATTACCGTCGTTGTCAGGGGCCGCCGCTGCTGACACCACTACTGCGGTAGCGTTGCGGTCAGGGCCGTTGCCTTGCTGACACAGCCGTTGCTGACAGCATAATTATCTGTGCCATGATGATACACAAGGCAAGCACCGCGCCAGCCTAATTATTTTAAACCTTAATTACTTCTCAACACACACACACACACACACACGGATACCAGTGTTAAATCGTATGTTCAGACGGCTTTAAAAGTAGTAGTGAGTATTTTACGTTCCCGCGGCTGAAACTATTAGGTATTTTGCGCCTTAACTGCTTAAAAATAGTATTTTTTTTACATTTTTTGCTGCTGAAAGTATCAAGTATTCTATATTTCCACTGCCAAAGGTATTTAGTATTTCATTCACTTTTCTACTACTGAAAGCATCAGGTATTCTATATTTTACACTGCCAAAAGTATTAAGTATTTCATTCACTATTCTACAGCTGAAAGTATCATTTTACCTTTTTACTGCTGAAAGTATTTGGTATTTTATGTTTCAACTGCTGAAAGAGTTCAGTATTTCGCGTTCTTTACAAATATCCTTGCGCGTCCAAGGGAATCCGCTCTCTGGCTATATGCCGCGTAAGACATCGAACGCATGTGATTAATACGCTGGTCCGTGCTGAATGCTTTCCATTGATTCCATGAGAAACGGCCAGGAACGTGTCCCATCCCTACGACAATCTACACGCTGGTATTCGTTCCAGTGGTTTCCAGCAACTCAAGCCATCCTCCTTCCAGCCCAGACCTGACTCCAAGAGACCATCATCGTGGCCTCCAGCAACTCAAACTACCCTCATTCCAGCCCAGACCTGAACATCAGCTAACCATCACTGTTGCTTCCAGCAACTCAAACTACCGTCCTTCCAGACCAGACGTGAACATCAGTTGACCATCAGCGTGGCTTCCAGGAACTCACACCCGCCTCCTTTTCCAGCCAAGACCTGAACCCTAGATGATCATTACCCATACCGAAGCCTGCGTAACCGCCGCTTTGAGTGATCAAAACCTCACAGATGCTACTGGAAAAAGCCTCTGGGCTTGACCAACAGTTGGAGGGATTCTTTTAACTTGCATCGCGAGATGAAAAGGGACCAGGGAATGGGCAATGAACGCACCCGCCCCGTTGTTGGCTAACCGTTGCTAATCCATCCCGTTAGTTCGCCATATGTGAAAAGGTCTGCCGTTGGCGTTTCAAAGCCAGTAAATGAACGAACCAGGTCTTCTCCGTCTCTTAGGCGGACTCCTCTCCTCCGTACCTTCCGATGATCGACGGGAAATTGGGAATATCTGATTGTGCCGCCGTCTCTCTTTGTAATTCGACAGCTTCTTCAGCTTTCCAGGAAACGGATCCTCACTGCTGCGAACCCAATATAGTGTGAGTTCA
Source organism: Panulirus argus (assembly GCA_038088735.1). Lineage (NCBI taxonomy): Eukaryota > Metazoa > Arthropoda > Malacostraca > Decapoda > Palinuridae > Panulirus > Panulirus argus. The sequence goes on along the minus strand of JAYMFT010208773.1, from coordinate 3,089 downwards.
GTCATGTGGGGACGGGTTTGAGAGCCCATCAAATAAGACATGAGAGGTTCGTTAAATATCTTTCGAGAGTACTTCAAGATGGAATTGCGTCTTGAGTTGGGGGGGGGGAGGTTTCTGGGTTAGATGAAGAGCCGGGGACTCGAGTCCGCTTCAAGATGGCCGGAATGCGGAATTGGAATCTTTGACCGGCATCGAGAGAGAGAGAGAGAGAGAGAGAGAGAGAGAGAGAGAGCTGCCGCAGCTCGCTGCCCACGCGTATACTCCCGTACATGAATGCAAACCTAGGGTTAGTGCCCAAGTAAGGATACCGCAAGCTAGGGCCACTGCTAAGCTGGGACAATGCCCAAGTAACGATCCGGACGCGGAAGGATATACTGCAGGCTAGGGCCACTGCTAAGCTGGGGCAAGTGCCCAAGTAGAGATACGTTCCTACCCGCCGTGTGCCTCCCTCCCTTTGGACGCCTACGCAAGGCAAACGTGGACTGCAGTGCGTCATGGATGTGGCTGACACGACCCTACGATTCATCAAGTCGTCGGAGGCTTATAGTCCCTTCAGCTCGACGGTACGACAACGACTCGCCCCCCACCCTCCACAACCCTCCCTGAGCAAGACGTATGGTACCAGCCTTGGAGCTCGACGGTACGACTTCCTGAGCAATATGTAGGGTACGTCCTCTTGAGCGCGACGGTACGACCATTTGAGCTGGACGGTACGACCCACCACAGAGCAAGACTTGCGGCCCGTACCTCTGAGCTGGACGGTACGACCAGGGAACGTAAGTATATATATAATGACCCAACCGCATTTTAGACAATGCATTACATTTACTCAAGTCTCTTGAGACTGATGGACATGACCCTTAATACTAAAGGTCAGGTCAAAGGCCAGGATTATCATACGTAAGGGTCGTAACACCGTGGTCAAGGGTCGTACCGCCGCGATCGAGGGGTCAGAACGCAAAAAACTTTTTCTCTTCTTAAAGTCTCTCCTATTCTCGTTTTCTATATATTCCTACCAAACGCTTCCTCTCTGTTTCTTCAGGTTTTCTTCGAGCGAAAGATGAAGTTTTAAAATATCACCATAACGAGTTAAGTCTGGCTCTTGCAAACACCTTGTATCATTGATGGGCGATTCTATTGTTAGCGTACTCTCCGGGAGAGGCCACATTCTTGTTCTGGAAGTAACTTTAGGCTTTCTTTTAAAGCCACGATTAAATAGTTTTAGTTGCTGTCTTTAGGACAGGACTCGAATCTTGCCATCTTAGGTTCCACCCCTCTACACTAGTCCGGCTATAAGTTAACTAGCAATTTTTCTAAGCATTCCTTGACTTCAGTCTCTTTAACCTCTCTGCTGGGATACCAAAACTTAGAGAGAGAGAGAGAGAGAGAGAGAGAGAGAGAGAGAGAGAGAGAGAGAGAGAGAATCTACTTTGAAGAGTATTTCTATACTTGAACGGAGAGTAGTTAGGGCGAAAGAGGCATATATCATCCAAATTACATCTGAACACTATAAATCGCTTTTATGATATCCTAATATGAAGACGAGATTCCAGAGACCTCCTCACAGCTGCTTACATGTGGACCTGCTCTTGTCTCTCCACCAGTCGTACTATTCTATGCTTGAACTTCTCCACCAGTCGTGCTCCTCTGCGCTTGAAATCCTCCATCAATCAAGCTGTTCCTTCTCAAACGTCCTGCCTGTTTACACTGATGTGTGTAAAATGTGTAACCTTTTGTCACCAAACGTCTTATAAATTTACGACGAGAGGCTGACTCTCATTGCCGGGAAGTTGCCCCACCTTTACATGGTACACTCCCGTCCACATATTTTTTTTTCTTTCTTTTTTCATCATCTTCGCTTTTTAAAAATATATTCCTGGAACCGTTGAAATTCCGGTTAAAAAGGTCTCTCATCACGCGCGGTCTAAGAGATAATAGCTTCTGAGATGTGTCCTGGTGTGTAGTAGGGTGGCTGGCCTTACGTAAATTGGCGGGGGTCGGTTCTCTTTTCTTAATTCTTTTTCTTTTTTTTTCCCGGAATTGAAACCGAGGTAACGGTCACGCAAGTTCAAAAAGGGGCTGCCGGCTGGCTCTTCGGCTGATCCAGTGGCAAGTCAACGAGGTTCGCGACCCCCGACTGGAACTGGCTCGCGCCAGTTCAGGAGTGCGAGGTGCAAGATTCTGGGACACCATGACTCGTCCGCCAAAACCCGCGTTTGACCCTCCTGTCCACAAATCTTGGATTAGATATTGATACCTTGGCGTTTGTAAGGAGTCTACATCGTCAACTGGGCGTGCGTGTCCGTCTTCTTCAACGGAACCAGTAAGTATGATTTTAAGACGGAAAAAAAAAATTACACCAGAAATCCTCTCTAAAAAGACCCCCCCAAACGGGGGAGTGTACATCTGCGGGGGGAGAGAATCGCCCCAAGCCAAGTTTCTTGTTAAGCTAATTACTCCTATAATTGGGGTGGGGTGGGGGGGGGGGTGGTTGGGAGTGGTGGTGGGTTGGGGTTGGCAGGGTCGTGGCTTGAGTTGGGTGGGTGGGGGGGGGGGGGGTAGTGGGGTAGTGGTGGTGGGAGGCGGGCTTGGGTCGAGTGTGGCGTGTCGGTGGGGCGAGGCAGGGTGGTGATCGCGCTCCTCCAGCCCCGCAGATCAATAGCAACAAGCTAACTGCCACCACCACCGCCCCGCCAGATGCCAGACACCGCCACCCTTATATGAATTGATAAACTTCTTAAGCTCGCTTTCTCGTCTCGTCCTCTCTCTTTCTCTCTCTCTCTCCATCCTTATAATTATTATAGTTTCTTATAGTCATATATGGAGTGTCAAGCTCTCCCTCTGGTCTAGTTATAACGATATAGTTAGATTTTTTTACAAGAGACACCATATATCAGTAATAACTACCTCTCCCCTCCCCCCCTTAGGAAATCGCTACTTAACAGGCATGTCCCTTGATGCCACCCGAGAACATTCCTCGGTAGATGTCGCACAACATCTGCTCGGATGTTGGTCTTGGTCCCCAGACCACCTCACGCCGCCAGCCAGTCATCCAAGGGTGGGGAAAAAAAAAGAAAAAAAGAGAAAGA
>JAYMFT010208762.1:0-11544 GCA_038088735.1 Panulirus argus | reverse complement strand
ATATATAATATATATATATATATATATATATATATATATATATATATATATATATATACATATATATTCTTTTTCTCGCCATTTCCACTATCCACAGCCAATCCACAGAGAACTTCTCATGGTTTACCCTGACCGCTTTATATTTCTTCGTGCGACTGATTATCAACTCCCCACCCTACCTATATCACATCGCTCCAATTCATTCTGTCCCACGCACGCCTCACACCCTCCTGCATGTTCAGGCCCCGATCAATCAAAGCATGTTTTAATTAATCTTTCCACTCTCTCCTTGGTTTCCCTTTTATGCTTGTTCCGTTCCTTCCACTTCTTATATGTACGTATAACCCATTCGTCATCCTCTCGTCACTCATCATCTCCATATGTCCAAACCATTTCATCACACCATCATCAGCTCTCTCATACATACTCCTACTACCACTCCTTTCTCTTACCGTATCATTCCTCGATCAACCCGCTCGCCCAACATATAGTCCTTAAGCATTCCTAATCTAAAACATCCATCCGCTTCCGTATTGTTTTGATCAAAAGCTCACAGTTGATGGTAGTGAAGTATTGAGCATCTTATACCATCCTGACATATAAATGACTGAGAAGAGGATGAAATTTAAGGAGTGCAAATTAAGGTAATCTAACTACCAACCAATTAGCCTTCTACATAATCTTACACATCTGAGAATAACTAACGATGTACGCCTTTCACCCTCCTGCATGTTCAGGCTACGATCGCTCAAAATCCTTTTGACTCCATCCTTCCACCTCCAGTTTGGTCTCCCGCTTCTCCTTGTTCCCTCCACTTCTGACGCACATGCTTTTTGACAACTTCTCTTCACTCATTCTCTTCATATGACCAAACCCCTTCAGCACACCCTCTTCTGCTCTAATGGCTACACTTTTCTTATTACCACACGTCTCTCTTAACCTTTTACGATTTACTTGATCAAACTACCTAACACCACAGACTGACACACACACACACATTCATATTAATTTATTTGTTATACTTCATCACTGTTTCCCGCGTCAGCGAGAAAGCGCCAGGGAACAGACAAAGAAAGACCTATTCACTCAAATACACATATATATATATATATACATATACGCACACATCCTAAACCCATACCCATTGTGTTAAAGTGAATCATGGACTTCTTCCACCCTTAGAAAAGTGCTTCCTACTTTTACACGCTGAAATGATCCGTCAGCTGAGACCAATGTCTCCATTCATGCCACTTCCCTTTACTAAATATTTCCAGCGCATTAATGGGAAATATTTCCAGACCTGATCAATTCTCCCTCTACATCTCTCCATCTCTACCGCGGGCTACCTCTTCTCCTTGTACCTTCTACTGCACTGCTATGTATCTTCATGACCAGCCTATCATGTACCATACGTTCTACGTAACCATCCCATCCAATAGGACTTTCATCCATGCATCCTTCTATGACCTCTTCACGCCACATATCCTTCTGTCCATTTTTCTGATTCCATCTATGCCCCTCAAGTCATCCATCTCCCACTCTTATATTTTATGACTACTCTGACCACTGAGCATTTGGGTTTCACAGCCAGATATCAGCGTTGGGATGTGCGCTTCTTCATGTATCTTGAACAAACTACTTTGAACTGTTTTTTCCTTGTTTGCCAGACCTCTCAATGTTCCCTCAACTGTTCTTTCTTGAGTGAGTCTACCTACAGCATCAGGTTGCCCACTACCATCCTTACAACATAGCACATCCAAACACTTATACTTATGTTCAACTTTAGGTTTTTCAACATACTTATCTTACAGTCTCACCTATTTTTCACTCGCATTTGCTTTCAGCAGCCTCATCCGACGTGCAACATCGAGCCACTTCGCCGTTCTACCGAGTTCATCCTCTGCTTGAGCTAACAACACGGGATAATCTGCATACAACAACCGCGGCAAATTCCAATCTCTTTCTCTAAGGTTTAGTACCACACCACACTCACCCCACCACATTCTAATCTCACGCAATGGACTCTCCATAAAAGCATTAAATAATCCAGGTGACAGCACATAACCTTGACGCACTCCCACATGTATTTCAAAATACTCACTCATGCCACCTCTTACTCTCACATATACACTACTTCCTTAATAAAAGCTGGAGCTGACCAAATGGGCGAGTTTGCATGAAAATGCAAATCTGCTTTTGGCAGGCACTAAGTCTTCTGCTGAGGTTGTGTCCACGTCTTTTGCCTTAGGAAGCTTCTAGGAAACTGACAACAGGAGCAGAAGAAGCCACTGAGGCATATGTATGCCAGCTATACGAGCTCATTGCCACCGTATCTGATGCTTGGGATTTGATATGGAAACTTTTCACAAAGAAGCAGTTAGAATCATATCGCTTATCACCTACACGAAGAGCTTTGTAGAAAGCAATGGCACGAGCCCATACCAGACCACGGTGTGGTACCAGTACCACGCCCTTGACCCAAAGAAACCTCCAACTACATACATACATAGTGCGGTAGAAGAACACAGGGAAGTGTGCTGACGGCTGTCCCAACAATTGAGCCATCTGCTTCATCCACACTTATATAAACGCCTCACAGAATGTGGGTGTAAGAGGAGCAACTGCCAGCTCCCGCTTCTCATGCAGGTCGCAGAACTGAGATATACGTACAAGTGTGGGGCAGACGAGGTGTGTGCACCATCGTGGGTCATGATCTCCTTAGGATCGATGACGATGACGTGGAGACAGCGATCTTTTGATAAACCACAAGCACTACAGCTGTTCTTATTGCTGGTCTGTCTCAGTGGCCCATGGACTCAAACATGAACTAAATTGACCTGGAACGATCCGATGAGAGGGACATATGTGTGTTATATGTAGCCAACTTTGAGTGATGCACAGTACTTTATTTAACATGAAGCCTGCTGTTTGTGTTATACATATGGACTTGAAGTACACAATTGGTTGGGTGGTTAGTGTGGCTATTGACCCATCAACTACCAGGTTTGTTAAGCTTGTTGGCCACGATAAGTACTCAGCTTAAAACGCTACAACATACGTATCCCCTGACTAGGAGGAACAGAATGACAACCATGTCTGACGTTTCAGACGTAAAGTCACAATAGAGAAACAAATGTTTTCAAAGTAAGTTTATATTTTCCAAAATAATTCAAGCGTCCAAGTCATATGACCTAACAAGATTGAATACTTCATCGCAAAAATGCCAGTTCAGTATCTGTAAACAATAACCAACATCATAATACATCTCCGTTCTGAACAAATATATGCTTTACTGTACGTCAGCCGGAGCTCCTGACATCCTAGCCCATGGTCTTGCCACCAGGTAGAAGGTAGAGCATAAAAGCGATAATTGTCAGACAATGGGCAGTTAAAGGCGACACCAACTTTTCGTAAGTTAATTCATCCCAAAAGAGTCTGACCAATTGACAGAATCACCACTTGATGTCAAGGGGAATATATTTCCGCACCGGCCCAGTATAATGACAAAGTAACAAGAGAACAGACATTTTTAGTGTCCATTAACTCACTATTCTCAAACTGAGACTTTTACTGCATAGTTATGGCAAATAGATATTTGTCTCTCTGGAAAGTGAAATAGTCCTTTTTCCTGACCTTCCTCCAAATGTCTCAGAATTTTGCAAAGTTATTTATGACGACTTTTGAGTTCGTCGGAAACCATTAATCTGGGTCCTTTATTTTGCTCGCAACATGAGTGGGCATCACATCTGGTCTCCAGCAATGAATTGCGTGACTCGAGATCAGCGGATAACAGCAATCATCGAGGTCAACAACAATTTGGGTAAGGAGACGGAACTGAATATATCTCTTTACAGTCTGGGTTAACACAATTGTCACCTCAGCTTCTGATTTTATTTTTACAAACCTATCAGCCATTCATATAACCCATTCAACCAAGGCGCTCTTGCTAGGATGAATCTTCATTCATTTTCTTGTTTAGTAAAACTGACCAATGGATTTAACAAAATCTAGCTGTGAGTTTGAAACTGACTCCATGATGGTCTTATGGCAGGAAAGCTCGGCGACAAGTCTCATGAACTGATGTTGGTGTCTTCAGGCAGATAAGTCTTATCCAGTTCAAGATGTACCGAACACGTGGCAGTGTATATGAAGAGGCAAATGTTCAGTCTCCTAAGAACACTGTCCTCAGTGCTCGTGATGGTGATAAACCAGAGTTAAAGAAGGAAAAAGGAATAAAGGTTAATATTTTCCTTAGAAAAAATTTTATGACTGAACTTAACAGAAAAAAACGTGTCTGAATAAAGATATTTGAAGAGATATCTCTTGAATATTGATACAGTACTAATTGTTTAAGTCTGCATAACTGGAATAATTCATGGAAAGATATAACGTTTAAATGAATTAATGCAAATCATATATGTATATTTCATAAACATCATGAAATATTATTAATTAAAAGGATCGGCTATTACGCCGTTACATGAAATGAGATGGGCAGATTTCCCTTTACGCTGTAAATGTAAAGTAGATGAAACAAATGTACATATAATTCATTTTTGTAATAGAATTTTGCCAGTTGTTAATTGGTCCAAAAAGGTGGTGAATTATTATTGCGAATACTGATCACGTTGAATTTTTCCATGACGTTTATTTTCAAATATTTCACGAATGGAGGTAGAAAAAACAAAAACAAAACGCAGCCGTTATTCTGATGACAATAGATGTATGTTGTGAATGATCTGATAGATGTCAAATAAACAAAAAATCAGAGCAAATTACATAGCGCAAGAGACCGGAGCCACAATATACATACTCTACAAAATCTAATGCTTTCCACGTTTTCTGAAAAATACCTTAAATTACAAATGAATAATTTTGATGAATTAATATGAAAAGTGAAGGATAAATGATGACCGGACAGTTATTTCTGTCTGGGAATCATTTGTTGTCTATGTTGGATATGACATTCCGGAAGGATTCAGGTGATTAAAATTTCATTCTTCACGCAATTTAATGATACTTGAAGTGTTGGTCGTATCCAAGCAACGTTAACTGTTGTTTATACTTTATGTGTTGCTCTGTATCTGTACCATTATTTATTGATGTACTGTATTCTGTGTGTGCATGTGTAACTATGCAACATTCTCTAATGGTGTTTATTAGAATTATATCTATCCTTATCAATACGTGTTTGTGTGGATCTTAAATAAAGCTAGCTGAACTGTATTTGTACAAATTTTTTGCCAGTGCTTATTGATGACTTTATGACGTGTGACGGTGATTGTGTGTGGTTTGTTGGAGAGACACGGTCTCATGGCACGAAGGTTTCTACAACTCAAATCACTCATAATATAACACGGCAACTCTTAAGAACGACACAGGTTATACGAAACGTGATCCCACACTGGTCTACTTGGCTAGATTACTGTTTTACGTGACAGTCACGTTACTTAAGTTTAGTATCGTTAGAAATCGGGCCCGTGTTATTAAAACCAACCATAGAATAAGTTGCTGCTCTATGACTGTGACTATGGTGGATGTAATGGCTATCATAGGCTGAAGTTAATCAAGCCAGAGTCCACGCCATACGCCAAGCATGTGCGCAACACAAAGGATGGCATTCAGCTCACCTGTTGGTCAGTCTTCTCTACTGTCCATGATCTTTCCCCAGCAACTCACTCACACCAGCAAATACAGGGTATTAAGTTCTGCAGTTAGGACACCAGAAACACAACTTTGTGATGTTACTGACTCTGTGTTGCACTGGTAGTTTGTTGTATGGGGAATACAATTAGACCGGCGGGGCGTAATTTGGATCGTGTTTGTTTTGATATAATAAATCACCGAGGCTAAACGTCCTGTTGCTGGGCATCAATAATCACCACAGCTGGACACCCACCTACTCGGGTCAAAAGTCACGCGAAATATTACGAATGTGACCTTCGTGACCCCTACGGCTTTCGTGACCTATCGACCCCCAGAGCTGCTGGAAATTGTTTGATTCTCGAGATTTTCGCATTCGTGACTGTGGCAAGTTGGCAATTGTGTTGTCAGGTTAGGTTAGGTTAGGTCAGGTACCCGCGTGTCATGTGTCAGGCCGGACGCGTTGTGTACAACAAAACCCCGCCGGCGGGGCGGCTAGCTGGACCTCGCTAGGATGCCATATGACCGGACGCCCAGCTGTAGATGGGCTGCCCGTCAGCAGATGACTCGATAGTGTGTGGGGCTATGCAGACCAGGGATAGTGTTGGGCTGATCAAAGTTAGAGTAGACGAAACTCAAAAATCAACATAGTCTACGAACACCTCGCCCAGATTCCCTTAGCTGCCGATATTTTACCTTATTTTCTAGGTTTTTTTTTTTTTTTTTCTAAATGTTTTTATTGATGACAAAAGTCCTGTGTTTACACCCAGTTGCCGGCAGTCCGAACGCACGAACGCGTTCCAACGCACTTACTTCAGCGTGTTGCGTAACGCAACAGAGGACAATAATATCGACACATTTCAACTCCAGTGTCAAAAACAAATCTAAATGTTTGTTTTGATACGTTCTGCTGATTTCAATAATTTTTACGCCTACTGTTACGTTACTTAGCCCCACATATTCCCTGGGCTTCATAGCTGCCAGATTATTTATCGTCATATAGAAAAAAGAAATGTCCAAATCACGCTTCGCTGGTTATTGTATTTTCCATGCAGTACGATACAATTGCGAAACAAAGTGAATGATGTTTCAGAGTCATATTTCTTGTGTTTCTAGAGCAAATCTTTACCTTACTCGATATGCTGCAAAGAGTGACGTTGTGATGTAAAGGCAGGATTGTCACAGCTTGAAAAACAAGTTCTGTAGATTCGACAGTGTTTTCCCTCGGTGAATGATCTGCAGCAGCCAGTAAGAACATGACGGCTTTTGCCTCGGCCACTAAGCTCTGCTCTGATTGGTCAATAATGTTTGCACAAGTGTCACATACATGCTGAGATTGTATATGATCTTCGACTTATCCTTAATACGTGAAGATGTTAAGGATTTATAATTGCTTGTGGTTATAACTTGACGTTAACGGCCTTAATGACCCCAGCAGTTGATAAATCTAAAGCAACCAATTATAACCAATGGTTACAGTTGCATATATCCAGAAGCAATTTTTCATGTATTTGTATTCTATATAGTAGCTCAAACACCATAGCTTTTCTCTGACATTGTGGCAAACATCACAGGATTTATAGCATTCTGGTGACATGATGATTGTTGAGTCTGTTGGCACTTCGAAATATGTGGAAAAAATTACGTTATTTTCCAAAAATGTTTTCCGGTTATAATTGTTTTTCATTAGGCATTACCTACTGACGGGACAATCTTCAGTGAGTGAAGATGATTATTGGTTAAACGTAATTTGGACATAAACGAAGTGAATAGGGAATCAGGACAGTATAAGGATATAAGCTTCCCTCCTGCAGTAACTTGATCATCTACCACCTCAGTATGCCATCAACATTGACTTTAACCTTGCAAACGAGAAGACTACGGCGATCTAACTTGATTGTTAAATACCTTTACAACAATTCCATCAACCCTTTGGGTATTATGACTAATCCTACTTCAAATTTTTGAGTACACCGAGCAAACAAATGATTACTGATGACCGGGGCACGATGACTACTGACCCTAACGATCACCTTGTTCTCAGGTGCGATAGATAACCCGAACACTGCTTCTATGTGTTAACATCTTCAAGTGCGCTCAACCCGACTATATAATCTCGAAAGAAGAGTTACTATAAATCGATCAACCATATTCGGTTAGGTTAGGTTAACAGAGTTGGTTTTATACTGGTAACAGATAAACATACTAACTTGGGTAATGCTGACTTTACTCATTGACTGACCGATTACTCATTTCTGAAAGGAAGATGGCATTCAGAAAGTCTTCTGTTCAAGATTCAGTGCCGAAAATGAAGTGGTAGTTGTAGTTTATGACCGGCTACAGTACTGGTACGCGGGCCTTGCTGGGACGGCTTTGGGTTCAAGATTATAAGTCCAACAACATCCTTGGAATAATTTTTAATGATTTTCTGTTCATTAGTTTGTGAGTTTGTCATCCAGGTGGGATGATACTCTCTCTCTCTCTCTCTCTCTCTCTCTCTCTCTCTCTCTCTCTCTTTCTCTCTCTCTCTCATGGTGGCAAATGATACACAGTAGGTTTAGAAATTACCAGTTTTCTATGTATCACTCTCATTTCGACGATAAAGAGGAAATTTAGGAAACTGGTGTCAGACAGTGAGGCATATGCTCGATACATTGGGGTGATGTACGTGTTGTTTGTTTACATCGTCAGCTGATACCGTACACGAAGTACGCTTAATGCATCGTGCTGTTATTATGTCGTGTGAAGGTGAATGCTAACGCAATAGAGAGTCCACGTCCTGTAACCCAAGGTGGGCCACTGCCTCACTGACCTCATCTGTGTTGGTCTTGCTAGGAACTATGGTAGTCACTGGATGTGACAGTTCCATGTTTATCATTTCGGGTAAAGTTGCATCGAGTATGAAGCACGGTAGGTTTTGAGAAAATGACAGACATTTCTTATTTTTTAGTTTTTGCTCACCATTATCCACGTTAGTGAGGCAATGCCAGGAACAGACGGAGATAACGGCACTCATTTGTTCACATCCATTTTCTATCTGTTATGCATAACCACAGCTCCCTATTCCCCAACAGGACCCACATTCCTTGCCGTGGTTTCCCCCGACCACTTTATATACCCTAGTCCGGCTCAATGACAGCACGTCCCTCCCTGTATACCACATCGCACCAATTATCTCTGTCCAATGCGGTTGCATTCAGGCCCACTACTCACATCTGTATAGCACTGTTAGTACTACTATAAAGTCAAACGCGCCCATCTGTATCCTCACAGACAGTGTCTTCTCTTTCCACAAACTCCTCAACACATCCAGGAGTTTTACCCCTTCACCCACCCTTTGGTTCACCTCAGGTCCTCTGGTTCCATTTGCTGCCATGTTCACTCCTACGTACATAAAAAAGTCATACTTCATCCAGGTTATCTCCGTTCAAACTCACGCTCAAACCAAACTGCCTCTCTTTCATGCTCAAATTCATAATCTTTTATTCACATTAACGCTTAACGTCTTCCTTTCACACACTCTTCCAAACTCAGACATAAGCTTCTGCAGCTTTTCATTCAAGTCTGCCACCAAGGCCGTGTCATCTGCAAACAGCAACTGAATAACCTGCCAGGCCCCTCTCCACTTTCATCAGTCTGCAAACCCGCCCACTCCCCAAAACCCTCGCATTTACCTTCCTCTCCACTTCATCAATAAATAGATCAAACAGCCTTGGTGACATCACAAACCCTTGACCTAGACACGCTTTCACCTGGAGTTACTCACCGTCTTTGCCTCATTGCTCACATACACACAAGCCTGATTTAAAGAAACCTTCTCGCTGCTTTCAGTACTTCTCCTCCCACACCTCATTTTCGTCATACTTTCCACAAAGCATCACTGTCAACCACGTCATATGCATTCTCCATATCCATAAATGACACATAAAAGGTCCTTTTCTTTCTTAAAGTATCTTTCATACAAAATCTTCAAAACATACACCTGATTCCCATACCCTTAACCTCTCCTGAAGACGTTGGCATTTCTGTGACAACGGGTTTATGGAGCACCATTAGGACACTGACATCATGGAGATACTGACATCATAGGGATACTAGTATGATGAAAAAATTGATGTTATCGAGACACAGACATCATCGGGTCTTTAGCACTACGAGGACACGATCTTTATGGTGCCACTTGCATCATGAAGACACTGTCCTCAGGGCGCCACTTGCATCTAGGGGCACTTTCATCATAAGGACACTATCCTCATGGAGCCGCTTGCATCTCAGGGACACTGGCATCATGTAGATGCCATCCTCATGGTGCCACTTGCATCATGAAGACACTGTCCTCATGGTGCCACTTGCATCTCAGTAAGATTGCCATCATGAGGACACTGTCCACATAGCGCCACTTGCCTCTCAGTGACACTGCCATCATGAGGACACCGTCTTCATAAAACAAATAATATCAGGGGAACCCTGGCGTTTGCTGTGGCACTGTGGGGCAATTGTATTCCATAATATGACAGTAATGGTAATACTGGCACCACGAAAGCTTGTTTTATGACGGAAGGGTCCCATAACGGACAGTAGACCTCAAGGAGGCCAGACCCTCAGCGGAGAAGAGAAAAGGAAAAGGAAGTAAAGAGTTTTTAAGGTGGAGAACCTTCTTAGGTTAGGCGAAACTTTACGTTCGTAATGACAAGGATAGTGCGAAAGAATGTAAAGATAAGAACAAAATGAGGAGGATAGATTTGTGGTAAGATTAGCTCGACAGCTTACTTTTGATGTGACAGAAAGTATGATCAGCAATTCTGACACGGTAGTTGTTAATAAGTTTTTAACAGTCTCAGTCCAAACAAGCAGTGCTAAGAAAAGTTTAGGCTTCATAGACAGAGTGTTCGAAATCAAGTTCAAGGAACTTAGTAACAATTCACTGGTGCGTCCCCCACCTTGAATACTGTGCTTAGTTTGGCCAACTTACTTGGAAATCACGTAGACAGACACAACAGTGGGAGGTCAGCGGCGAAATACCGAAATGATTCGCAAACTGAAAAATACAAAAAACAAATCTTATGAAAGCTGGCTAGATAACTTATGTTTATATAACTTAAAAAAAAAAAGGGAAGGTTAAATTGTGGCTACTTACATGCATCTATAATAATATGAAGCTCAGAAATGCTCTATCTAATATGCTATCAAAGACTAGAGTCGTTTAATTTCGCTAATACTAAATGATAAGATTCGTGGGCAAATGATTTGCTTCGAATGAAGCAAAATACTTTTTCTCCAACGGTACTCGTTACATGTAGAATGATTTACCAACACGAACTGAAAGCAGCATCAGAGATATGTATAAGAAGAGTCTTGACAAAGACTTCTCTTCAAATCCACGACTAGCATTATTTCAAGTGTTCTCCATCAATAATCTGGTCGCTTTCCTACTCTTACAAATATAATGTTTCTCATCTCTCCCATCAGCCTCGAAAGACCCTACCGGTATGTTGCTGTCTGCATTTCCTTTTGGAAAGACGCTGGTTCTTTTGTCTCCCTGGCAGCGTCTGGACTAATGTCGTGTGGCGGTCCTCATATGGGGACAAAGGTACCATGAGAAGGTAATGATATTATGGAAGCAGATCATGTAGACACAAGAATTAGCATCATATAATGTATATCAAATTTTGTTCTTATGATCTGTAACTTCAAAACCTCCTCTATGGGGCTTTTGCTGCATTGTGGCTGCGCTGTAGTCACTGTACTTACTGATGGTCATACAGCCTCACCGAAGATTTTTTTTAACACGTAAAAGAACTATATGCAGGTTGATTCTGGTAACACCTGCTAAATATATATATATATATATATATATATATATATATATATATATATATATATATATATATATATATATCT
>JAYMFT010208751.1:0-11544 GCA_038088735.1 Panulirus argus | reverse complement strand
GGAAGCAGGAGAGAGAGAGAGAGAGAGAGAGAGAGAGAGAGAGAGAGAGAGAGAGAGAGAAAGAGAGAGAGAGAGAGAGTCATGACCTCATCTAGCGTATCTTAGGTCGTCTGTCAAAGAGAAGACCCTGTGTGGGGTTCCGCAAGGCGAGGATCACTCTACACACACTCTCAGGTGATGAGGGTTCCATTTTCCCTCACGAGAATAAACTTTTCCTTGATACTGATTTCCGAACTGCCTCCGCCAGCTCCAGGTACTAATGAGGGTAAAATACAGAGATATACAGCACACAGACATACACACGGGTCGCGTATGCCGAGAGGGCGTGGATGACCTTAGAACTTCGGGTGCATAATATCTTTTTTCTTCGGGCGGTGGTTACCCAAGAGAGGAGGTCTTACTCCCCTACCGTAGAGTCTGGCACCGAACACCTCATATCAATCTTGAATGTTTCATGCTGGACCAAGAGGTACCTCCCTCTCGGGCCACACCATGATGGACCAAGAGGTACCTCCCTCTCGGGCCACACCATGATGGACCAAGAGGTACCTTCCCTCTTGGGCCACATCGTGATGGACTAGGGGCCGTGTTTGTCTAGCAATGTCAACACATTATATGAAGGAAAAAAAGAAGGAATTACATTGTAAAGAAAAATAGCAAATGAAAGGTTGATTCTAATTACAATCCCCCCGACAAATATATGTTTAGGACATCTTTTTTAAACTTCTTGGGCAGCAAGCTTGGCTTCGAGTAAGGTTTACCTTCATGGCAAGAAGGGGAAGACAGAAGAGGAATGTGTTGACGAGAAAGATAAGAGAGGAAGGGAGATTACGACCGATAAACTCGAAACGAACATGAAAAAGCTGAATGAATGAAGAAGAAGAAGAAGAAGTAGTAGTAACAGAAGTACCAGCAGTAACAGAAAAAAGTTACAGTACTATTCAATAACACTAAACTAGTGTGAACCACGTAACGTTCTCTGAGAAGCGACGAAAGCAGTCCAAATTCCGGGGTCCTTTGAGTAGCGGCCTCCAGTTTGTCTGCCCCTTGGGGGCTCACACCAGCAGCCCCCTCACCTCGCCTGCCCCCCTCCCGGACGGAGGAGTTGACATCAATTTGGCAACATCAGTTCATGAAGTCCCAGTCATCGAGTGACAGATAACTCGTCATCAACGAAGGAAAAAACAAGCTGAATTCGCAGATGTCACAATGCATTTTAGATTTACTTACAATCCAATCACCTCCACAGTAGCTTTCTGTACACCGACTTTCCACGCATTCAGTTCTAATACAAAGCTGAGACCGTCTGTTTTCCTTAAGTGGGATGGATTTCTTTAGGTCCTTGAATACGACAAATATTACTAAGGCTGACCTCTCACCTTATAACGCCGTCTGGGTTCTCTCTATTCACCAACCCAAAAGGGCAGGACTCCTTCAGTACCTTGAAGTGTCCGCCAGCAAAACAAGTGCAGACTAGCAACCTTCTCTTTTTTTTTTTTTGTATAGACTCTAATCCTACTAATGCCCCTCCGTCCCTGAAGGCTCTAACCCGGCTAAGAAACGTCCGGATCTCGTCTCCACAAGAGAAAAACCAGCATATATACAAGCGCGCTCTCAAAGGCCCCTGCCAGGGATAGGGTTTTATACCGACTTAACAAAGACGACAGCCCGCCCCCTTCCGACGTGGGGGTCTTTAGTTCAAATATACATAGACGACTTGTACACGGCTCCCACCACCGGCGGCATCTTGTATACACACACACATACACACCCAAAACATTACTGGCAACTTCTTTAAGCGTAATAATTATACACAAATAGCAAGATAATCGAATACAAGATTAAAATTGGTCTTTGAATTTGCGTTCACTATTGGGTATAAAGTCCCTACCTTAGGCCTGATCCTCTGCCTTAACCCTTTGAGTACCAAGGTAAGACCCTTGGACACAAGAGTACGACCCTTGGATGTAATGGCCTGGCCTTTGACCTGATCCTTTAGCCTTAAGGAACACGACAGTACTATCCTTGGGTATCATAATGGCCCTGGTCTTTGACTTCGCTGTTAATGCACAGGTCACATGTCCTGCCATCGTACGCAATGGTCTGTTCCATCGTGCTCAAGATTCGTATACCTTCGTGCTCAAGGTGGCTGGCGTTCCTCAAGACGTCTATTACCTCTCATCATTCTTGTGTCGCTTCTCCCTGAACCTGAGTCTCCAGGAAGCTGGCTAAGTTCACACTGTCGGCGAGTGTCTGGGAGGGAGGAGGAGGAGGAGGAGGAGGGTTACGTCTAATGGTATGGTCCCAGAGGCTGAACACCCCCATTCCTACCCAGGTGGCCTCACCCACCTGTAAACAACCTCATACGGCGAAATTAATTACTGGAAAGCCGGAGGTCGCGTTCCAGTGTATGCTATGCTCCCCCCCCCCCCTCCATTACAGAATACAGGTACACAGGAATTCTATTTGAAGATCTGTATCTCACACACGATGTCATACACAGCAGCTCTTCATGGTGCAGCTTTAAGTAACGACCTGAAGAACGACAGTCTTGAGGATAACAAGAGAACGTTCCTCGAAGTGATACGGTCTGTGAACCCCGAAGGAATATCCTTTAATGGATCGCGCCAGTACTATCGCAGGCTATCTATCTGTCTATCTATCTCTCTATCCACCATCTCCATGGGCTGGGGTCACGTACATACAGCCATATCTCCCCTTCCTCCTCCTCCTCCAACACCATCACGTCATCAACCCCCAACATAACCAGTCCTTCACCGACGATGGCGTCTTACGTGCGCGTGTGTGAAGCCTCCTCTATCGCTTGTTTCTTCAACCCCCTGAAGAAACCCTCTAACCCCACCTCCCTCCCTCTTCGCTCCCTACCTTATATACATCACACCACTTAAGACAATACGTCCAAAGGATCCTTCCTTCATGAATTATTCACGATATGCAAAAACGGGGCTTCCCTCCCCCGTGTTATTAAGAATGCCAACAATATGCTCTTTCCTCGCACGCCAGGAAGGGATAATTTGTAACCCCGGCCATATATTCATGACTTCGGAGCCACAATAACATTTTTCTCCAAGCGATCTTCTTCACTCTCTCACAGTGTGTGTGTGTGTGTGTGGTATTCCGTCCGGGAGGGGGGCAGGCGAGGTGAGGGGGCTGCTGGTGTGAGCCCCCAAGGGGCAGACAAACTGGAGGCCGCTACTCAAAGGACCCGGGAATTTGGACTGCTTTCGTCGCTTCTCAGAGAACGGCTCTGTGGTGGTACTTCGGGGTTTCGTATAACGTATGGGAATGCCAGTCTGCTGTTCGGTGTTTTGAATGTGGATAAAAAACGAAAGATCTCTCTCTCTCTCTCTCTCTCTCTCTCTATATATATATATATATATATAAATAACTACCAAAGGACCCTTTTCTATGAAAGAGTCCTAGAGCTACCCAGAACTCTTTCCGGGAGCTCATGTCGTTCCAAGGCTTGCGCTACTTTCAGTTGCTGGGATATACTGGACTCCCCTGGAGTGAGAAGTTCTAGAAAGAGACTGTGTTCCCAATGGTAGAGCCTCGTCAAAGGTGACTTTCCTCCTCTCGCGCTGCAACTCCATGCAGGCGGAGTCCGGCAACACCAAACGACAGAAGGAGAGAAAGAGATATAGTTAATAAAATATGAAGAAGAGAAGCAATTATACGAAGGCTAGGCGGCAAAATACAGAAGCAGGAAGTGCTGGGGGTGATGGGAGAAGAGATGTGAAGATCAGAAGCCGGGAGGAAAGATAACAAAAGCTACTGTGGTGTTAGACTACACAGGGGAGCTGACGGTAGCGCAAGACCTGTCACATACAGCCAAAAGAGGATGAGGATTAGCGGAAGGATGATGACACATACTTCTATGGAACTGTGAGGAGTTAGGAGTGTGGAACAGAGTCGCCAAGGCGATGCAAGGGGGATGGGTGGGGGTTTGTAACCCTTAAGCACGGCGGTTATGAAACCTTCCAGCACAACGACTCTACAAATTTTGACCACAACTACGGTACAACCCTTCAAGTATGACGGCACAGTCCTTAGGTATGTATGTTAGCTTGGCAGATACCCCGAAGGGTCAGGTCAGAGGCCAAGGCCATCATCATAACCTCCAAGGGTCGTGCCGAAGTCGTGCTCAAAGGGGTTTGTAAGCGTCGTGCTCAAGAGGTTGTAGTCGTGTTCAAGGGGTTGTGGCGTAGTTCAGGGGTCGTACCGTCGTGCTCAGCACAGGCTTGTGAATAATGAATTACCTGACCAGAGTTCTTGGAACCTGAAGACGAGGAACGCCAGAAATGGGCAAAGAAGAGGCTTAGGGGTAAACACGCGCGCACACACACACACACACACACACACACACAGCTCGGTTGGGGGTACGACGACTTACTTGTGGTCTCTGAGGTGGTCTTGGCGTCGGAAGGCCTTCCCGCAGACGTCGCAGGGGAAGGGCCGCTCGTCCGTGTGCGTCCTCTCGTGGATCAGGAGGTTGTAGCTCTTGGTGAAGTGGCGCGAGCAGTACTTGCAGATGAACTGCTTCTTGGGCCGCGCGGCCCTGCCGGACACCCGGAGCAGCCTCCTGTCGAAGATCCCCGGCAGGAGGGGGTTGTTCATCCCGAGGGCCCCCGGGACCCCCAGGGGCGGCATGGAGTGACCCAGGGGCAGCACGTGGCCGGGGATTTCGCCCAGGTTGCGGCCGGGGCCGCCCTGGAGCTGAGGTCCTCCGGGGTCGTCGGCGCGAGGGGCCTCACGGTCGGGGCTGGAGACATCGTGGAGGCGTCGGGCGCCCCTGGATACCACAGGATGGAAGGCTGAAGGTGCGGCTTCCGAGCTGACCTGCAACATCAACAAAGCCTCAGGTAAGACGGGACACCACTGGCATATTGACAATATCTAAGACATGAAACTACTGGCATATGTCAGTATCTAAGAGCGTGACACTACTGGCATATGTTAATATTTATGAAAGGATACTCCAGGTATAGGTTTATATCAAGACATGGAAAAAAAAAAAAAAATAATGAGCTGTCCGTCAGAAAACTTGAAAACCCAATAACAAAAGAGGTCAAGTAAAAAAAAAGTTAATGATAATGGCATCTAAAAGGAAAAATACACATTGTGTTCTTCAGAGTCACTCACAAACTGGATAGCAATACTGTCGGGCTATCCTGAGAGCCACAGATTTTCTCCCAGTCACACGCGTCTTGCGTTGCGGTCAACGCACCATACCAGGACAAGGGTCAAATAGGCCATCCTCCTCAACAAACAACAGAGGCCAGACACTCAGACCAAGGGTCAGACAGGTCGTCCTCCAACTCGCCACAGAGGCCGGGAAGTCAAGGATCACCTCTCTAGCCTCATCCAGACCCGAGTGTCACTCCCACTCTTGACCGTCCACTCGCCTCTCGTGGGATCTCCAACGTGGAGTGCAACAAGTAGTCTCGTCTTTCTGATGAGTACAAGTTAGTGGGAATGACGCCTGAGATCAATGGGGAATGATGGGCATTCCCTCTCTCTCTCTCTCTCTCTCTCTCACGACGACACGACCCTCCAGAACGACCTGACGAGCCATCCGCACGACCCGAAGGCTCCTGAAGACGACGACATGGCAGCAGCCGCTGGATGTAATGGCCTGGCATTCGATCCGGCCATTCAAGGGCCAGGTGGAAGGGCAGGGCCACCATACCCACGGGTCGTACCGTCGGGAAAGGAAAAATCAAAGGACGTGATTGGATACTCCCGACGACGTCATCCGTGACGTCTCGGGGTAGGTGAGTTCTGACTGGGTTCTGTGGATGATGACGTCTGGAGCGTCGTCGACGCCTGGTTGGCTCATCTGCGTTGGCGAGTCAGACAACAGGACAATCTCGCTGCCACTACCCCTGTCCACAACCCAAGTTGCTCCCTCTCCTGTAGGTTGTAGTCTCAATATAACAAGATAACCAAAAATAACTGACCTACCGAAGAAGGCCTCTCCCTCCATGGGTAGACCGAGACGAATTTGCCTGACCAGGGCTCGAATCAGAAGACAACCGCACCCGTGATTTTATGTAAAGAAGAGGAGTCTTCTTCAATGGCGAAAACTGAGCACACCATTTTACGAAGCATGAATTTACGACGGAACACTAATCACGAGACTACAAATACTGCTGGCAGAAAGAGTCAGAGCACCCAGCTTTCTATATCAGCGCCTCAGCATAGCTATCCAGTGACAGAACGCAAGCCGAATCATCATCGGCTCACGTCCCCCCCCCCCCCTTGTGTGTGTGATTAACTATTTGTACAGTACGAGGCAAGAGTTCTACATTCGCTGGCCTTCGTCTCTCTTGAAACTTTCTTTACCTACGACGAGATTCTGCCACTGGGACGAGACAGAAGAGATGAAAACAGAGAGTCATGTGAAGTGCAAGTTGTCGAAGTAGAATGGAAGAAAAAAAAAATAATATAGCAGCCAGGGTCACTGCCGGCTCACTGCTCCGTCGTCACTGGCCCCCTCTCCCTCCCGATACCCAAGCGGTAGTACCTCTCTGGTAGGTGGTTGCCTACCACCTGATACCGTGTGTGTGTGTGTGTGTATGTAGGGGGCTCACCAGGTTGCCTCTCCCGGCCTTATGTACACAGGTCTCCACCCTCAGCACCCCTTCCTCCGTCTGGCCCACACTACCTACACACATCTCCGAATCTACGATGTGAATGAGGGAGGAGCAGCAACAAGCGCACTGTTTTACTATCTTGTCTCTACCTCAATTAAAACCGTGACCCCATATAACCTCTTCATGGACGATCAGGTCTCGTGTTATCTGTCCTTCCCACGCACTGTCCTCCAGCAAAATAAACCTTGTCATGAACCATCAGGTCTCCTGTTATCTGTCCTTCCCATGTACTGTCCTCCAGCAGATAACCTCGTCATGGACCATCAGGTCTCCTGTCATCTGTCCTTCCCACGTCTTCTGGAGTCATGCACATAGTACACCGTCCCTCACAAAGAGGTCTGGCCACACTCCACTTATTTACTTCTGACAACCAGGAGCAAGACACGCAAAGATCCAGAAACACTGGAATACACGTACAGGTCATGATGACCCCTTTAGAGATGGGCCTCTCACAAAAGCGTCTTCGACATCAAACAGTGCCACACAAAAAACAACCAAGGTTACATGCACTGTGCCTTGTGGGGAGGGTGTACACTGTGAGTACAACATGAGGACTCTGAACTGCGAGTATAGTGTTGAATGTCTCATTCTATTTCAGTGCCTCCTAAGCTCATACACGCTTTTCACCCCTTGTGTCATCTACAGTACTCAAATGATACTGTGCAGACGTGTGAGTTCAGATGTTATCTTTGAGTCAGTAGCCAAACAATCGGAAAGATAAAGCACATTACAACTCGCGTGCTCGCTTCAGGAGATTTACAGGCTACCAAAGACATCAGAGTGTGTGTGTCTGTGTGTCACCAACAGCTTCAGAAAGACGACGCGGACGCACACACTCACACTGCAGCTCAGATGAGAATCGTTGACAGTTCCCATATGACAGTGTGTGTGTGTATGTGTGTGTGTGTGTGCAGAGCTGCGGGAGGTGGTGGAGGCGGAGTTGTGGTGGTGGGGGGGTGGTAGGAGGTTGTGGTGGGGGGTTGTGGTGGTGGGGTAAGATGAAACTAATACAGCTGCAGGAGAGATAACGTCCCTGGGGAAACAACTTTGAGCGTATTCTTATATACCCCTCCCTCTCCGGGCTGGAGTATGCCCCCACGTGCATGGCGGTATGTTGCGAGGATTTTGGGGTATACCGGTGGCTTCAGACAACTAGTGGAGGTATATCAACTAGCCCCAGAGCATGCGAGAGGAGCATACCCTTGCTATACTGCGGGTTCACCAGACTGAGCGTATGAGCATATACGTACAAAGGCCCTTCTGTGGCATACCGCGTGAGATATACACAAAACTGAGAGAGCATATCACCAAACATACCCTGTGCATACTGGCGCCCCCTTTGGACATGCCACAAATACCTCTCCTTCCCACACAAGGGGCGACCCGACGCCCAAGAACCTCCATGACATACCACAGCAAATGTATGAGCCCAGGGGGAGTTACTGGGACACACACACACACACACACACACACGCGCGCACACACGGGGTGGTGGGAGCGGGTGTGCACAGAGTGTGAAAGTCATCAGGGGGGGAGGGGGGAGGCTGAAGAGATGACTATCACAAAGTGACACATGTGACGTTCTCTCCCTCGCCCTGTGTGGCCACCGCCACTCTCTCACTCGCTCTCTTTCTCTCTCTCGTAGGTACTCTCTCTCTCTTTCTCTAATTATCTTAATAATATATGTAAACAAATGGGGCTCCACAGAACCCTCTGATGTAATACACTTACGACTTTTAAAAAAAAACTCGACAGAATACCACACACGTCTACACAAAATATAACAACATAGTGAATGAGACGAACTATGTAAATGGATTAGTGACTGGCTCAATGACAGAAATAACATGTAGTCTTATATGGTAAAGCCTACAATTGGCTCCACGTGAAAAGTGGGGTGCCACAGGGATCTGTCTTTTGCTCCATTCTGAAAATAACATAAACGAACGGAAAAAAAAAAAGTTTCGATTCTGAAAATCTAAAATTTGTAAACACAAAAGTAGAGAGTAGACCTTTGAATGAGCAAGACTGCAAAGTAGTCCAAAAGAGATCTTGACAGAGGCCAGAATGATGGAATACGTAATTAAACGCTGACAAGTTTAAAGTTATTCGCTTTGGAGATTAAAATGAAAATGAAATACCCGGGAATCCACTGTGTAAAGCAAGTGAGTGCAATAGTCTTGGAGTCATTACCATTAACAATCTGAGTGACACTAAACACTGTTTACTAAAAGCTGCCTTTAACATCGAAGAACCTTCGCCACAAACATTCTTGACACTACAAGAAATCTGAAAGGCCACATGTTATATCTAACTGTTCAGTCTTGTTCTCCTAAACGTACAAAGAACGAGAAAAAAAGAACATATACAAAAAAGGGCGACAACACTAATTTCGGGTAACAGAAGCCTCCCATAGCAAGAGTTATTAAGATGATAAAAATCTCTTTTCTCCCGAGAGGCACAGACTGCCTGGGGGATTTGATGCAAGATTTCAAGATTCTGAATAAATCTCGACAACGTAAATAACGAAGACCTGCTTGGAATACAAGCCAAAGCCAGTTACTGCAAAAGACAGGATGGAACATACGATACTACTGAAAAGACAAAACTAATACTTTCCTATAACTGACCAGTCCAATGTACCATTCGTCTGAGGGTTTTAATTAACGCAAAAAATTACAGACACAGAAATATATAAACCGACGCTTTTTGTTTTTCATTTCCAGGTAAAGGTGGATGAGCCATTCGAACACCAGCTCCCCAAGGACGACCACCATCATTTCCGTCGCACGACTCCAAGGCGACGACGACGACGACCAGTTCCGTTGCACGACCTCAGGACGAAGACGACCAGTTCCGTTGCACGACCTCAGGACGACGACGACCAGTTCCTTTGCACGACCTCAGGACGACGACGACGACCAGCAGTTCCGTCGTACGACCCAAGGACGACCACAAGTCCCAAACCAACCACAACAAATAACCATATCAAAGCCCTATCAACCCGTCAATGCAACCTGCTTCCCCCAACAGTCTGGCAGCACTGACTTACCTGGTGCAGGACGGAGAGCTGCGGGTGCAGGCGAGGCGGGTGCTGGGCGTAGTGGGGCCCCTGGGGCGCGTGGTGCGGGCCCCCGTGGTACATGGGGCCACTCACGCCGGCCCCGACGAAGGAGGAGAAGACGGAGGGCCCGGGAGGGACCCCCGGAACGCTGCCTGACCCGCCAGACATGACCTGCGGGAGGAGGAGGTCAAAGGTCAGGACCTGTGAAGTGGACGGTCATTTGCAAAGCCATGGAACGATTGGCAAAAAACTCTCTCTCTCTCTCTCTCGCACACACACACTCGGGCTTCTGTGGTGCTGTGGTTAGCGTCGCTGACCATAATTCACGCATGGGTTCGAATCCTGGGCGTGGCAGTCGGCCCACAGCCAATCCCAACTGTTCATCCTCCCCACGGGGATGATCGATAAATGTGTGTACCTCGCCTAGGCTGCTGTGTGTGTGTGTGTGTGTGTGTGCATACACTTCCGAGTAAGGACGTGTAACATATATATACAAGGTTTAGCGACGAGGCAACATAAGTGTACAACACTCGCTCCTCGCAACATACAAAGAGTAATTTCACACATACACAAACACAAATACAATTAGGATTTAAACAAATTAGTAAACAGGAAACATATATTCATATTCAGGGCCCATATACTAAACAAGGCCACACTAATGGTCGTCAGTCAAGAAAAAAAAAAACCGTCGTGATAAATTCGTCCGCCAACACCCAACGCTGGGACCGTGACGTGTTTGTCATGGCGCCGAGTGACGGTTGTTATCGTTGCGCCGTTGTACCCAAAAAAAAAATGACTCCCTCCACGGCCGCTCGGACTTGCCCCAGCAGGAGCGGGAGGCGGAGGAGACTCATCGCGAGGTTCAGGTTCTCCAACTAAGTCATTAGACCGGTAATGGCTTCCAGTGAAGAAGGTCGGGGGTGATGTGTTGTTACAACCCAGTCACGGCCTCGCTTGTCAATGACGTATTGTTACAACCCAATCACGGCCTCGCTTGTCAATGACGTATTGTTACAACCCAATCACGGCCTCGCTTGCCAATGACGTCAAGGAAATGCCATCAAATGAATCGACAAATTACATCAAGTCTTGCTAATGACGTTATCAGAGTTAACCAATGAAGGGCTGGCAATGAGATAACCATTCCGTGGAGACTACCAATCCCGGTTACTGAAACGACGTCACTATAACGTCACTCGTGAAACACCCATCGTGCTCGGGACCTAAGCTGTTACATATATATATCTACTCAAGAATTCACAGGTGTAAAGAAATGATTGAATATTTACTAACGGTATTAAGCACCACTCAAGTATATAAATCGAGTTATCACAATTTCCATAAAGTGCATTAGTTCACCACCTCAAATTATTACGAAATTTAAATCCTTTTCTATGGGTCTAATGTCAAGCTCTTTTAGCCCTTCGGTACGACCCCCCTCGGGTATGTTGGCCTGCTGTGTCAGTCAAGGCCAGAGGCGAGGCCGTCACACCGTCGTGCTTTTCAAAGGATCGACGCCGTGCTCAAGGGTTTCACTTGTCGTGTCCACGGGTCGTAGAGTCGTGCAGAAGGGCAATGCAATATCACTAACACAAGGGATGGAACAAAGTTTACTCTTATATATTCACTCGAAATGTCTAGTACACTGAACCAGAATATAATGACATACTGCTATACCCCCAACACTATATACCGCCGAGCCGAGGCCCAGAACATACTGTGTGCGGATATATATATATATATATATATATATATATATATATATATATATATATATATATATATATATATATATATATA
>JAYMFT010208750.1:0-25421 GCA_038088735.1 Panulirus argus | reverse complement strand
GGGGGGGGGGGGGAGAGAGAGAGAGAGAGAGAGAGAGAGAGAGAGAGAGAGAGAGAGAGAGAGAGAGAGAGAGAGTGTGGATTGACCTAAGAACAGTTGCACGGTGCACTAACTCTTACAAAGTAACTCATTTTGTCTTTAACATCTGTACCACAACTGTGTACTTTAAGAGAACTCACAGGTTATATGTGGTGCATGTGGGATTACCTATTTGTAAAGTATGAGGGAGAGAGAGTTTGACACTCGTGGGGGGGCTCCCATCTTCTCAGTGCGCGTGAGGACAGATCCTCACTACAACTCAGCCATCATCAAGTTAGGCAGACGGGCAGTGTGCTAGTGGTGGGATGTGTGAGGTTGAGCGAGTCATGTGAATCATCAAGGGAGGAACAAATGGCTAGCAAGCGTTTGGAAAAGAAAGTCGACGAAGTCAGTATAAGAAAAAACAAAGTAATCAGCCTCGAAAAAAAACATTGAAACTAAAAACGGACTTAAAGGTATATGATTATATCGTCTTCTGCGATGGCCTCAAGCTATCTGTTACTTCCTTTGTTTTCTCAATTCCACGTTTTAAGTGGTGTGTTATACCGACTCTCATATTCTTGTTACAGTTCACAGTATGCTGGAATCGCACATACTGTAACCTACCAGACACTTGGGGTGTAACACTCCAGAACACATGAGCTGCAACACTCCGAAACACGCCAGC
Source organism: Panulirus argus (assembly GCA_038088735.1). Classification (NCBI taxonomy): domain Eukaryota; kingdom Metazoa; phylum Arthropoda; class Malacostraca; order Decapoda; family Palinuridae; genus Panulirus; species Panulirus argus. The sequence continues at coordinate 24,715 of JAYMFT010208750.1, read as the reverse complement.
TATAACACATAACACCCCAGAGCACACTTAAGCTGTACCAATCTATAACACACAAGCCGTAACAGTCCAGGACACACGAACAGTAACACTCTGGAACACATTTGAGCTGTAACACTCTCAAACACACGAGCTGTAACACTCCAGGCAACACATCAGCTGCAACACTTCATTCTGGACACTACCTCACCATAACCCAGCTGCCACAGTCACACAGAGAGATACACGGTCCACAGCTCTTCCCTCCTCCCCTGCCCCGTAATATACTGGCCCCCTTATATCATACACGTGGTTAACATGGTGTGGCTATATAGCGTATGGCCAGCACACAGCGGCCGCGTCACGATCTACCGCCACGGTTCGCCTCGCTCGGCTATTCATAGCCTCTTTAAAACCTGATCTACAGCACGATGAACGACACCGGATCGACAGATGGGGAGGAGGGGTGTGTGTGTGTGTGGGTGGCAGTGGGTGGGTGGGTTGGTGGACGGGGCGGTGGCGGTGGTGGTGGCGTGTGGTGGTGTGGGTGGCAGTGGGTGGTTGTGGGACGGTGGTGGCGTGTGGTGGCGTGGGTGGCAGTGGGTGGTTGTGGGACGGTGGTGGCGTGTGGTGTCAGAGGTGGTGCGGGAGGTGGAGGTGGTGATGTGGTGGGTGTTTGAGCAGCCAGTGTAAGTTGGGTGGTGAGCGAGTGCCATGATAGCGAGTGTGACGGCGTAAGGGTGAATGTCTGATGGTCTACGGCGGCCGAGATAGGGTGTAGTATGCCTCGAGGGAGGCGAGTGTAGGGTGTGTGGTTATCTGTGATGGGGCGGGTGGAGTGTACAGTGACTGGCGTGAGGTCTTTGGTGTACTGTGAAAGGAGGGTGTTGCTGAGCAGGGTCTTGTGTGCAATAAGCTGGTTGCTGTATGGCAGAATGCGCGGTGAGTAATGTGGGAGCAGGTAAAAGTTAATGGGACCGTCTGTGATGAGTGAGTTGCGTGATACTATGCAGGCGGTTGCTGAGTGGGTGGGAAAACACACACACAATACAAGTGTAAAGGTATGACTGACTCTTCTTCGGCGTCATTCCTCCGCCTTCTAAAAGGAACAGATAGACACACATCGGAGAAAGAGAGCGATTACACGCATGTACATTAAAAAGACGATGTCGTCAAAGTTTCACCATATACTGATTACAATGGAAGATTATTTTTGTAAGCTAAAGTAATCTAAAAACCTGCATTTTCTTTTAATATTACCATATTCAAAGTCTAACTTATTCTTAACATCGAGTTGTCTTTTCCCAGATGAGAACGACAGAACATGATCCCAATGCAAGGCGGAAACGAGTGGCGTGTAAGAGCTTGGTGCTGAGGAACCTGGCAATTTGTCACCTGTGTCATTATCACTGTAACACGATCATGCCGTAACTCAAATGTTTTTTGCTGCCTTGGTTGTCACCGAAGTGCACTTCCAAACTGCTAGGTTTTCCTTCTGATATTCTATATTGTTCTCATTCTACCAACTGACTACTTCTAGTTTACGAGCTATACATTCTCATCGACTTTTGTAAGTCATCGATTAATGACATCTATGGATAAACATACGTCCAGCTAAGTTCTCGCAGCCTGAGACAAGACCAAAGAACAGACTGGTGTTCTCATGCGTCGCTCATTATGAATTTCAAACTTGTGTGTTCTTGGGTTCCCGCTACATCGTCTCCCTTGCCCCATCGCTGACCGCCACTGGAGGGGTCGTCGGGGTGCGCGGCTGGCCACACGCCCTCCAGACTTAGGCCTTCCGGTGGGTGACAATGGCCCGCCGTCTCCCAAGATGACCAGGCCGAGTTTTTCCCACGGGCTTCCAGGAAAGATGAGTCTGGAGGATTTCAGAGTCGATTAAACTTTAGGAAACGGTGGCCGAGGACGGAGGAAAGGAAGTTCATGATTTGTGTTTATAGGGAATTTTCTGCTCCACCAGATATGTCCGCAGAGTAGGGGGATTTAACGTGACATTTAATGAAACATCAACGCCCTGTGATATGGAATCACAGTAAAAATTATATGATGGAATAATATGACGGAATTATATGGGACCATCGCTGCGGCTTCCTCTCTCAAGAGTGAATAATTCATTTCATGAAGAATCACAGAAAGTTGGGTGCGTATAGAGATGGCGCTGTGTTAGCGTGGGGGAGTCGAGTGGTCAGGGAGACAATGCTGAGGAAACTGCGGACGTGGCCCCAGTTCATCTTGGGGTCCACCCTCATCTCTCGCCCGCAGGAAGTGACCCAGGGTGGTCTGCTCTCGTTGGAGGTGTAGGGAATAGCTGTGGGAAGCAGAATAGTTAAGGGAAAGAGTAGGTCATTGTACGATATGGATGAGAAGGAGAGGAAGAGACGGTGGGAGATGGGAAGGAGAGGAAGGGGAAGAGACAGGGTCACCGTGAAGTGACGGTGGAAAGCAGAGCGGACAGGAGGGAGTCGGGAAAGGAACACAGGTGTGAGAACGCCAAGGTGAGGGACGGATCATGTGCAAACAGAGAGGTCGGAGGACGAACGATGAAGAAAGTGGTCTTTGATCTCTGAAGAATACGACAGAACGGACAGACGATAAATAGCTTTTCATGGAAGCCGTTACGGAAGCAGCATCAACGGAGGACAAAATATGATCGACCAGGGTGACGATACAGGAGGAGGAGCCGAGAAAAAATAAAATGACAAAGGAAAAGTGATAAATATATCGGGCTAGAAAGGAGATGGGCCGCCGGCAAACAGGTAACGAGATTATTCCTTTATATGTCCAAAATCCCTCAGCCCCTTACGCCACCTTAATCCTTATCTTCCTCCTCCTCCTCCCTCTACACTGGCTGTCCGGGACTCCTTCTATATACTCTTTCCTCCTTCCATAATCCTGGTGATATTCGAACACTGACCGAGAAATCCTCCATCTGCTTTTACAACCTTCTGTATAATCATTCTCGTAATACACACTAACCAAGAAATCCTCTGTATATTCTTGCAGCCTTCTATATCATTCTCGTAAAACAGAGATGGACCAAGAAACCTTCTAGAGATCTTTAAAGTTGTCTGTATCATCCTCGCAATATACATTGACCAAAAGCCCTCTATGTATTTCTGTGATCTTCTAATACCATCCTGGCGATATCAAGTGGCCCTCATACAGACTTTCGGGGAAGCTCTCATTATTAACATCGACAGGAACCCCTCTGTCTGTTCAGAGACATGAAACCAATACATTTTCCGGAAACCTTTAATTTCAACTGGCAGGAGGCTCCATATATCTTAAACCAGCTGCTTTTGGGGTCGGTATCAAGTGCCATATGCGAGTCCAAAAAAATCTTAATTCACCTCTCTCTCTCCTTTTCTGAAGAAAATCTGGTCCGTATCACTTCGTCATTCCATACTTCCTTCTTCCACAGCCCTACCAGCAACCCCTAACGTTTTCTAAGCTGCGTCTGTTGCCTTCCCTTACAATAAAGACACGCTACCCTGTAATCTATGCATTAATCATGAAAGGTTTTGCTATAGGAAGTAGGATAGTTGGTTCGTCCACCCTATCTACCTCTGAACCTTTCCTTTGGGATTCAAAAATCACAGCAAGACCTTACATGCCCGTCTTTCTCTCTTCTGAACACCCCAGGGTCTACAACACCAGGCCCTCACCCACGGCAGTAGTCCAGGTTAGACTACACCAGCCCTCGCCTCCGGCAGTAGTCTGACCACTCCAGGGTCTAAACTAGCCCCTTAACCTCCAGCAAGCTCTTAGTACCCTCTCGCTCTTCCTAGTCTCATTCTCCTCTGCCCACAATGTCTTCCACTCTCACTGTTCTCAGCTTCACCTCTCATACTTCACGTCAAGCGATCTTCAGTATGCTCTTTTCATCATGTTTCTCTGGTCTACGTTCATGGACAAGTTCTTGTCAGGAACATCTACGGTTTTCTCTAGCCTCAAACCGCATCCTTTGCCACGCCACCACAGGCTAACCCTCCTTTGTGTATTCTTATGGAAAATACGATTCTCTTTTCTCTCTTGGTTTTCTGGCGTCCTTCGTGATTTCTTTCAGCACATATTGACATCTAATTCCATTTTCCCAGTGCCACAGCTCACGTCACCCCGACAACCTCACTCTCTTTCCTTCATCCTTCAGGTATAACTCCCTCCCTCCATCTCTCTCTCTCTCCCGAGATGGTACACATCCATCTACCTATCGATCATCATTACGCCTTCCTCAATTTCGTGACCTGTGATCAGAAACACACACACTGTCTCTGTGGTCACACACATCCTTACGCCCAGGGTATAAATACTCGATGATTACTAAGGTTTGAACACGATATGATTAAACTAGTGCCTTTGTCCTTGACACTAACAAAGCGTCATTTAGTTTTGTATTTTCTTTCTCTCAGTTGGAATCATATGATGAATTGTTGTCTCTCTTTTCTTTAGCTTTTACATTTTCTTTTGGTCTTTCCATTCTCCCGCCCACTTCCTACTCGAGGCTGAACTCCTTACCTGCTCTCGCCTCTCACGCTTGTTTCCTCACCATCGATTCGACAATTCCTATTCTCTCTTATCACCCTCATTCCGTATATCGCATCAACTTTCAGGAATTTGTAACATTAACACATTTTCTCTCGTCTCAAACCTCTCTAATTCTCTCTCATCCACCTGTGTCGTCTCCTTCATGCCCCTTCCTACTCCCTCTTTCTCTCTCCCCTTCTCCTGTTCTCATGATTATCATTCTTTCCACCGCCCTGGACCACCTGACAGAGGCCAGGGGGAAGGTGCAGAGGAGCAAGACCTCCCTGACGGAGGCCCACTGTTCTCGCGGCTCCGCTTTGAAGGATTCCTGGCGTCGAAAATGTGGAGAGGCGTGTCCCCTCCTCACTACCTGGTCTGACCAATCCTTTCCGGACGCCGAGCGATCCTATTCAGAAAAGCCTCCGACCATTTCAGTCTTCATTCCCATACAACTGAATCATTTTCAACTACACTTCACTTTCCAAATGCTAAATTTTCACGCAGTACCTATGCACTTCCCTTCTCGCATTTGGGTCCCAGAGGAGACAAGTGATCTCAACCAAATCCTGGAGCCTGGAAAGCTATGGCGATACCGCGAGGAAGGCCTGGAACCACAAGAAACCCGGGCGGCCGAGTTAGCGGTTCCAGCACCGCCAGGCCGTCATTACGGGGGTGAAAAATAACACCTCCTAATCTGCGGTGGTGTTGAGGTGAGCTTAATGAATGACTTCTGGAATGACACCTCCACCACCACCACCACCACCACCAGGGCGTCGTTGCTGCTCCTACAAAGCCACCTTCAACACCGACTCTGACTCTGGGGGTGAGTGGAGGAAAGGGAGGACTGGCGATGTGACATTACCTCCCTTGTTAATGTCAGCGGTGAGTGTGGAAGTGTGGGCGGCAGTACATCTCCCTCACGGCTGACACTCGCTGACGGGCCCGCCACGGGGCGCGCGACACGTTGGGTGCTGAACTCCCGACGAGACGGGTTTAAGGTACCTGGTCGTGGCCAGGTCTGGCCTGCTGGTATACAACGCAACTCCAAACTTCGCTCACAATGCCAAGGAAACTAAGCAGCAACACACACACACACACAATGACTCTGACGTCGATTTTTCGCTTTTATGACTTCAAAAATCTTTACAGTATCAGTTCCTATCAATGTGAGCCTCATGCCTTGTGTGTACACCAACAGATGTGGCAAACATTTACCCACAGGAATTGAGTGCGGCAGATCTAAAAAAAAAGGAGACTGCAACTCTCAAAATGAACCACGAAATGGAAAAAATGGCTTCATATTCCATATAATTTTTTGAGGAATTTACGCAGTACAAAATGAAACCTCCTGTTAAAAAGAGACAAGTTGCTACGAGGAATATAATGGATGACGTATCGTGTGGACGAGCACAAATGTGTTTATCGTGAAGCAACTTCGCGCTAAGGGAAGCAGGTGATCTTATCCCTAGGCCAGCCAGCCAGCCAGTCTGCCTGCTGGGCCTGGCCGGGCAGTGCACACTAGCTCTACACGACTCACTTCAGCAAGGGACGCGTGACTTCATGCACCTGGTCCATCCCGTGGGAGTGGCAGCAGAGGAAAGTGACAAACAGATATATAGAGAGATAGTGAATGACTTTCCGTGAGCCAAGACAGCTGTAAAGTCTTAGGACCCCAGCCCGGAACCTTACATCTGTATTTTACAGACTTCTGAATTTTTCATTTGTATTTGCAAGTTCTTCATCTTCGTTTGGTCTGTTCCACATGCCCACTTGAGCCTCCGTTGCCGAAGGAATGTTTTCACACGTTCCTCTAGACCATTTTCTTGCCCGCCTTCCTCGTATGTCTCCTCAATGCTCGAGTCCTTTTTGATTTCAGATTAACTAGTTATTCTCTACCTCATCATGGCCTCACACAGGAATTCATAGGCTGGTCTTCATGACTCCCATTTACCTTCCCTCTCCTCCAATATGGAGAGATCGAAGACCTTCCATCCTCTCTTCATAATTCACTTCAATCACTTCTGCGTTCACAGGTGAACGCAGTTTGTCACACGTATCCATTTCCATCCAAGTTCATCGTAACATTATCCTATTGACGTCCGCGATGGCATCAGCAATCCTGTTCTTCAAGCCGGCAAAACCGGCAGGCCTCAATGACCACTTGTGCAGCGAGAGTGTGTGTGGCCTTTGGATCATCCTGAACTCCTGAAGGAGGTGTTCAAGATCATTCGACCGGCGGTTAAATCTTGACTCTGACGGCTTCAACGACCCCTGGTAGTCGATATGCCTAAGAGACCATATAACCAACCAACCGGCAGACCACATTCGGTACACGAAGCCCTTAAACACACACAAAAAAAATAAAGTACCCGAAATCGTTATGCCCGACGAAGGTGGCGGCCACGAAATAGGGCCAAGGCGCTTAATCAATCGACCAGGAAAGTACTCGCCAGACACATGGCTTCTATGGGAGGGACGTGGGTGGGCAGAATGACCGATGTTGACACTGCCAAGGGCCTGAGAAATAGTGTAACTGAAACCACTATCATATCGTAATCCACGAGACTCTTTTAACCTCTACAGCAAAATCAACCTCATTATATATCATCCAGATAACAGTTGCCTGATGTTTTGGTTACTGCTGCTACAGACTAAATGATGCTGATGCTTAGTTGGTTTGATACACAAGTGGTTGCAGTGTTGCTGCTGTCCTCACGATGGTAAGTGTAGTGGTGGCGGTGGCGGTAGTGGTAGCATTAGTAGGGAAGGCTGTGGTGGTGGTGATATGCAGCGTTGCTCATGGAAAGGTGTGGTACTCAAGTGGCGGTGATGGTGCTCCTGGTGTTGGTGAAGTGGCGGTGATGGTGGTGGTGGTGAAGACAGTGGTACTGTCAAAGTGTTGGAGTAATCTGCTGATGTCAAAGGGGCAACCAAGAACCCATGTCATACTGAAAAGAACCTGGTAGAGTGTATCACTTCACACTAAAGGCGGTTCCTGGAGGCTGGAGAAAGATCGTACTATGGGTTACCTGGTGATGGGATTGATGGAGAGAGGCACAGGTAATACTGGGGGACCAGGTAGTGGTGGTGGTGCAAGGGGAGTACACATCACACAAAGGAGACCTTGTACAGGTGCAGGTAGGGAAGGAGCACACCTTCTTACGTACCTGTGGGAAAGACAAGGTGGTAAATACTTAAAATGTTCTCCTAAAGTGGTTCTCTGTGGTGTAAAACAGGGATGAGTACAAAAAAAAAGAAGCTTCGGATCAAAAAAATCTTTCAGTACCGAAAATGAAATCAGTTAGCTTGAGCAAGGAGAACTTGCTGTGTCTCGTGGTGGGTGGGTGGGTGGATGGTTGGGTAGGGCCCTGGTGGAGGCCCGGCTCCCATTGGATGGTGGGTGGGGAGTGAGGGAGGGAGGGAGGAAGAGCCAGATTTGGGGGCAGGTCGTGGCAGGGGGGCAGGGAAGGCCTGATGGATCACGGAGAGGAACCACCGCTTGATGGATGACTGACTGCTGATGATGGAGGGAGCCACTTGACGTGTGGGGGCCCAGAGGCTTGGCCGGAGCTGGGATAGGGGCTACGGGGAAGGATTATGTGAGGGACGAGGTAGACACTGAGTTGAGGAGGCGCAGATGAGGTCTGGACGTGGAAGTGAGGATGGTGAGGAGGAGTTGAGAGGAGTGAGGTGATGTGAGGCTACGAGAAAGCGGGGTTGGGTGGTGGTGATGGACAAGGAGGTTATAAGGAAGAGTTTGTGTTGTGTGTGTGTGTGTGTGTGAGGCAGTGAGGAGATGTCTGGGCGTGAGGATGTGTGCTGGGGAGACGGGAGAAGGTAGAGGCGGTGAGAAGTGAGGTGTGCAGGTAACACGGGAAGAATGGGTGAGGGTAGGAGGCAGGTAAGACTAAGGTCCTAAGAAATACGGAAGAGAAAGACGGTACTGTTGGTGTTGCAGTCTCTGTCGTCTTGTGGAAGTGGCATCGCTGGAAGACAATCGGGATTCTCAAGAAGACAGTAACCATCTCGGGACAGATGGACCTTGTGAATTGCTACTGTGTCCAGCTGGTACTTGTCTTGCTGATTAGGGCCTTAGCGAAGGTGAGGGGGAAGCTAAATGACGAAGAGTGGGGAGGAATGTGTGAGTTATGAAGTGCTAGGCCGCCATGCGGGGGCGACCCCTCTGGTCGGTGAGGGGCAGGTACAACGTAACAAGAATTACACACTGATAATCCGGATTAGGAGCGTTGCCAGCGTTACTGGGACTGCATCATCAACCCTTCGCCGTCAGGAGGAGTTGTAAAGCCTGTAAAACGTAAGCTATACTGCTTGTAGAGTCACCGGGCTCCTACCTGCCTCACCACACCTGCGAGACTGACGGCGTGCCTGTCTCGCTGCACACCTGCCTGACTGATGGCTCACCTACATCACCACACCTGCATGACTGGTGGCTCACCTGCCTCACCGCACCTGTATCGCTGACAGCTCATCCCTTGCATCTGATCGCCCCATCACCACCCACTGCATGCCAGACAGCTCCGACCAGCGACTCGTAAGCCTAGCTGGTCACCACACACAGGAATATGGCTGTGGATCCTGATGCTTCCTCACCATAACCCATCACAAGCGAACGCCGAAGCCAGCGATAAAGCAGCTACAGGATAAGGGGGCCAGGATGAGCCATACTGAAGCGTTACTAATCACCAACGTTACATTTTCTCGTATCCTGAGTGAAGGTGAGAATATGTATCTTGAGTGAAGGTGAGAATGTATTTACTGACTGAGGGTGAGAATACGTATGTTGGGTGAAGGTGAGAATATATATGTTGGTTACTGGAGTAGCTACATAAACAGGACGACGACGTGAAAAGAATTACAGTGCTCTATTAAGCCGGGGAAAGTACAAGTGAAGAAAAAAGGGCGCTTACTTTCCGTATTTCTTATATCTCCTTCAAGACGGAGCACAGCAGTAGAGGTATATGTCAGATACGACGGCATCCAGACTAAAGGTCTGCTATGCCCATTCCTCACCTCAACCACCTACATATCGTAATCATCAAAAGATATCCAAAGGATTTACTGTAATCCCTGAATGATTCTTTTTTATGTAGCTGAGACGGCAGGGGCAACCGACACCCTAATCAAGGCCACACATACCCTAGCTTGAGCCAGGTACCCATTTTATCGACAAACCCCTACAAGGTGGATGACCAGCTGGGTGGACTGTGAACTGATTGCCGCAACCAGGATTCGAACCTATGCGCTCGACCCTGGGTCATGGTCAGGACCGCTAACCGCTACACAGCACGGAAGTCCATTACGTGACTCTTCGTAGATGACGAGAGAGAGAGAGAGAGAGAGATAACCTGTACAAGCCTCCATTTATTCCTTCCACCTCCAGGACCGCCGACGCCAACAAACACATCCATCAATCACTCTCACTTCCATCAATATGTTCGTGGGAGGAACAGGTCCACCGTGCGTTAGATACGGTAACACCAGGAATAAAATCTGACGATAACTTACAACACTAGAAAAAAGAATTGTAACCATTCTGGTGGAGAGAGAGAGAGAGAGGCTTTCTCGTGCTGCTGCATTAATGAATTTACGTCATTTTCCGACGAACTTGACTTCACAGGGAATTTGAAGGTCTCAGAGTTAATGTTCCGCAACGCAGTTGACAAATCACTCCAGCGCAGTTGAGCGCGAGGCAAATCGCTCGTATACGAGTCCGCGTCGTTCATGCATGGTGCACAATGCGACACGAGCCTTCGCGTTCTCATGCGACGATATATTCGTCGTTGTTTGTATGTTGTTCGGGATGCCGTCGGAGGACCAGGGTCGCCACTGTGGGGAGTGGCAGGGGCACGAACAGTGGCCTGAGGGAGGGCTTAGAGCACGTGCTTAAGACCAGCCGAGGTAACAGCAGCGCCTCCTCCAGTTCCCCTTCAGCTAACGCCACTAGCTTACTCTCCACTTGAGCCGCCCGCTAACCTCTTCACTACTCACGCTACAGTTTTCTGATACACAGTTTGTTCTTGCTGGGCCGTACAGGAAGACCTTTACTCAATGAACGACTGACAGCTGTCTGCTGGGAATCAGTTTATGGGGAAACCAGATTGTCCTAAGGACCTTACGTAGGTTTGGGAGGTCTTGTACCCCACACAGCTGGGTGTGGGGCCTTCCTTACCTTACTTTATCTTACGTATACTTTACGATGGTTTGGTAGGTCTTCTGTCCCCACAGTTCGGTCCATGACCTTGCTTTACATCTACCTTACGATGGTTTTGCAGGTTAACTGGCTCGACAGCTGTTTGGGACCGATATGGTAGTTTTACATTACACAAGATATGAGCAGGCGCAAGAGAGATAAGAGACGCAAACTTGGTGATCCTATCACAGCTACACACGACTACACCTTCTTAGCATCAACACCCGTGTTCCTTTACAACCTCCAGATTAAGCCAATCAAGCTATCATTTAGGGTAAACAAAAATAGCAGCAATATAATGTGTTGCGTTTTGCATACCATCTACTTCACCCAAGGGTATATATGTGGACTGTGTTCAGCGGTCAATATTCACTTGTCTTGGTTCTATCGTGTTGTGAAGTGGTCGTCTTCGGTAATAGACGCCGGCACTGCAAGGCATATACGTAAAGAGAGCCTCAGGTCAGGTGGCAGGATGGTGCAGTACATGGACGGCCGCCCGCCCGCCGCTCACACCACCGCCAGCCAGCGGTCAGCCACCCTGGGGTCGGGCCGAGAGGAGCGCCCCCCTAGGGCGCCCCACCATTCACGATATTTCAGTTATCCGGCGGCGCCCTCCTGCGCGAGCTCCCCCTCGGAGTAAGCGGGTGTGAACAAGTAATTACGGAATCCACACTGAATATTGGACAATACGGGCGTGAGGAGGAATACGAATAATGGACAGGTACTGATGACTGGGCGGAGGAGGACAAACCTCCCAGGAAAGCGCTCCGTGGGGTCCTTACTTCTCATTTCTAATTCTTGCTCTCTTGCTGATGCGCAGTTCGAGAGGCGGATTTGATCACACCTCCCGGTAATATATATATATATATATATATATATATATATATATATATATATATATATATATATATATATATATATTCTATCACGGAAGTTTGTTCGTTTTGAATGAAGGGAATAAATTCATAAATAATGCAGGTGTAACGCCAGCCCAATACATCTGTAAGTGGAGGGAACTCGTCATGAATATGTGGATGTGTGTATGTGTGTGTGTGTCGGGGGCGGCCATTCATCATCAGGTGTCGGGCGGGGAGCAGCGGGGAGCGCAGCCCACTCCACGGGGCTCGTCACCTACAACCGCGCCCCCCGCCCGCGCCACCCACAGTCTCTCTCGCCACCCACGCCCTCCGTCTACCCGTTAACTCAGGCTCGTGGACGTGCGGTGAGCGCTCAGGCAGGAGCCATACAGAGGTAGCGCGCGGCATGAGGAGCTGCCGGGCGAGTCTGTGCCGGGCTAATTAACTACGTCAGAGGCGCTTTCTTAATGAGAGGTGGTGCTGTTGTCAGCTTGCGAGTGTGGTTTGTCAATGGGTATGACTGGCTTATCTCCCATGCTGACCACTCTCCACTCACTGCCAGTCATCTCATTCTCCGTGATGACTGGTTATACTTTACTGTTACCGTATATGTCTATAGGCGTGTGCCGCTCACTCACTCACTCCTTCCTCAGCTGCTAAAACCAACTCTTCTCACTCTTAGTTGTTAAAGGACTTCTCACTCCAAGAGTTAATCATATCTCTTTTGCTGGAAGTAGCGCAGTTTTGGGCTGCTGGAGTCTCTGGAAAGGAAGGCCAGGGTAACACCAAGACCCCCTCTGAGAAAAGGGGTCTTGTGGTAATCATAAATATTAAAATGAATCAAGTTATTATGAAAAGATTTTGGAAAGTTTTGACTCTGTGCTGTACATAAGAGAATTCTGAATCTGTGGTGTGCACGGAACTTTTCATAACATTAGTAGTGTCTGTCTGAGAATAAATGGTGATATGAGTGAGTGGCTTAATATTATAAGTGGGAGCGTGCCGGAGCTGTTTAACGTCACGAGTAGTTTATGGATGGGCATTACGTGAGGAGGTGGGCGGAGTGGTAAGTCGCTTTCATGATGTGAAAAGGAGAATAATTGAAAGTAAGTGCTAGTAAGAGTTAAGTTTTTGTTGAGTAAAGACGTGGGAAATCACGATGTAGTATGAGCTTGAAGAAGAAAAGAATCGGAAGTCATTACCTGGCAGAGGTTGCTTGGGAGAGACGATTAGCAAGGATGACTGACAGCTTGGGAAACGTAAGCTGATAATGAGTCGGACAAAGGGAGAGGAAGTGGTGCTCTGAAAGACCCCTTGAGAGGGATGGGTTTTAGGTGAAGTGTGTGTGCAGGAAGCACGTATGACAGAGCGCTTAAGCCAACTCTAATGTATGAATGTGATACCACAGTTTCGCAAGGTCTAAACAGTTCAGAAACTAAGAGTGCAACAGAGATGGTTAACAAGTGAACTGGAGTTGGAATAGAGATTAACGAGTAGAGAAGGAAGATGGAAGAGATCAGTGTTGGGCAGATGTAAGTCGTCAGAAGAGATACCAGACGTGTGGTAGATCAGACGATGAAAGTCTATAGTAGTATGGCTGTAGGAACAAGGGTAGGAGACGTTAACGTAAGAGGTGTTTCAGGTGAGGATGACAGAGGAATAATATTTGACCTACGACGGAGACGTGTTGCCCTCGAGAGAAAGTTCCTTCCGCCTGATGAAACGAGTTAGCGTGAAGTGAAATATCAAAAAAGAGCTCTGACGGTGGACATTGTTCACTGCAGCGCACTTGCATGGTGATGTGAGGGAGGGAACAGAGAGGCTCTGTCAACACACTAAGTGTCAGCAGCAAGCAGAATTCAGAGATAAACTGTACCGTCATATTCAGGGACTGTAACGTCGTATTCAGGGACTGTAATGTCGTGAGCAAGAGCTGCTTAAGGACTGCACCGCCGTATTCAAGGGCGGCGCCGTTCGTGCTCAGGGGTTGCAGGACTGGTCCCCATATTTACACCTGGCGGGTGGCAATCCTTCAGGTCCGGTCATTACGCTGTCAATAAGGCAATTACTCCACCCTCTAATTATCACCTGCGCCATCGTCTTACTAAGACATATATATACAGTCTTCACACCTGACCTGATGATGTTCTAATTACGGCAATATTCACATAACATCACCGCTGGTAATCAAATGTTACCGTTAGAATGGTTACATCATAATCTCACTGTGATAACAGCACGCTGGAAATGGCCCGGTCAAACTCTCACAGCTGTAAATGGTAACATCTTAATCAAACTGTTACGTCTTGGGACATCATAATTGGCTTAGGTTGCTCAGCTAGTCATAAAGAGCACAGCCCGCTCAGATCATCACGATGAGCTTACCCTGGTCAGATCATGATGACGAGCTTAGACTAGTCTAATCATCTCGATGAGCTTAGCCTAGTCAAGTCATAATGATGAGCTTTTCATGATTACATTCTGGCAATATTACTCTGATAGCCTCCTGATTATCTTCGACATTATACCTTGCTAATGAATAATCAAATGGGATCCTCACATCATCAGCGGGACAATAACGCCACAGTCTTCCGCTAGATAACTAGCGTAATCGAGGCCCTACGAGAGACATCTGTTGTGCAGTGAGTTTACAGGTGAAATAATATGTACGTAGACGCAGATGCAGATCATGATGTACAGTGTGTTAAAGCTTCAACAGCTTAATAACAGGCATCGAGGCACCTGAAGGGGGAATAACGCCTGCAGACCACCTGTTGTATGGCAGAAGGCAGTGTGGGCATCATGAAATCGTATAGCTTGTGGTCTTGTGGTGTAACACACGTTTCTCCATGTTCAAACCACTCAGCACGACGGTATAACCCTTGGAAATGATGACCTGGGCTTTGGTGATGAGGACTGGACGGCTGGTGAGAGACAGACTGAAGCCTAAGGACGGCTGGTGAGGAACGTACTGAGGCTTAGTGCATGGCTGGTGAGGAACATAAATGAGGACAGAACAGCCGGCGAGGAGCATAATGTAGTCCGCTACGCAGAAACCAGAACAGTTGGTCAGGAAAGTATACAGGATGCAGGTAATACAAAGTCTCCCGAGTAATGTTCCAGCCGGAGGTAAAAAGTGCATCGACATGACACCATCGACCGTGTGCCCTTTGGTACGTACCTCCGACCGACGTCTCTCTCGCTCGGACCGAACTCTCTTGGTTGGGCTTTTGGGGTTCAGCGAGATTCGACCCAGTGGGTCGAGAGTTCGCGGTGGTAACACATGCGCCCTGCCGTCAGGTCGCATGTACAGCCCTAAACCCCATCAGTTTTACAGCCCGTCTGAGAGTACCTTCGACATTGCATCATTCGCCAAATTCCCTCAATCATGCCCGAAGTCTCTGGATATATTCAAACCTTTATGACGCGGATGACCCCAGACCCTGAAATATCCATTTGATTTCCTTACTTTTCTTTGACTTTCTTTCTTGGGGGATGTCGTAGGTGCATTGAAAGGTGTATGGAAAGTGAGGTTAGTGTCTGTTAGGGCAAAGATGAGTGTCTCTGAAGGTAAAGCAGTCCGGACAGTGCCACATGAGTTGCAAAAGTCTTGAGCTTTGAATGCAAAGAGACAGGATGAGGATGGACGTGTTGGAAATGAGATGCCTGAGGACGGTATGTGGTGCGAGGCGGGAATGACTGTTTAAGGAATGAATGTAAGAGAAAGGTGTGGAATTAAGTACAGTCTGAATGAGAGAACAGACACTTGGATGAGCTGAAATGGCATGGACACATGGAGAGGATGAGTGAGGAATGGTTGACAAAGAGGATATATGTGTCAACAGCGAAGGGGACAAGGAGAAGGTGAGACCAAATTGGAGATGGGAGGATTGAGTGAAAAAGATTTTAATTGCTCAGGGCTTGAACATTAGGAAGGGTGTATGGCGTGCGCGGAACAGAATGAACTGGAGCGATGTGGTATACAGGGGTCGACGTGCTGTCAGTGGATTGAACCAGGGCGTATGAAGCGGTCGGGAGGAACCACGGAAAGGTGTGTGATGCCTGGTCGTACATAGGGTCTTTCTTTTTTTTTTGTGTGTGTAAGTAAAATGAATCATATGGGATTCAGTAAATTATATAACAGGAGTACAAAAATACATCAACAAAGCTACAGAGCTGATGCACAGTACATATATGTAGTGCAGACGAAGTAACACAAAATACATATATATCTCCACCGTCCGCTTGTAAACGATGTAACAGCAGTAGTTCAGACATTAGGCGCATATATAAGCAACTGAGGATTTTACGGCCCGTCTACTCACTGTTGTAAAAGTGAAGACTTGGGGGCGGCGGTTGGGGGGGGAGGGGGACATTTTAATTTAGGTTACGCTTCAAAAGCTTAATTACGGTGCTAAACAGTCGTGGTTTATTTCTTACACGGGGATAAAGAAAAACAGATGCGAACGTCTCGTATGATTAACACGACTTTCACTCAGGATGATTACGCCCTCGTCGTCTCCAACTGGGAGCCGGTACCTGATCGACAATAAACACATTTTTATTACTATTACTCCCTCTTTAGCTGTACTAAATTAAAATGCTAACAGAAAAAAGAAGTACGTTTACTGTTTAATTGTTTTTATCGCCCCAGACAGCGTCAGACAAGCAATTCAAATGCACTGTTTCAGTATTTTTGTTTTTATATGACAAGAGATCAGATCTATTCCCTCGGCATTTATAAACATGGCAAGAGTTCAGATCTACTCCTTGAGCATTTTTATAATTTATAAAACTGTTGAGACATTAGAATGTCATTTCTTTTTTTCCAATTCTTGAAGTTTAACAAAAGTCTTTGTTCATATTGCCGGTGACATTTGATATAACACAGCATTTTCCAATTATTTCAGTCCCTGTTCAGGGAGTGTAAGGGTATTTACCAGCTAATACTATCAATTAACTCACCTGACTGACTACCGTTTTCCTACACGTCCAAAAAGTACCGTGTACGCATTCCTACAAACTTACATGCACTGTCTACCCTCATGATTACAGTGCAACAATAAGGCAGGCGAAAAACTAGTTCACTTTAACGCCTCTTAAAGAACAAACTTCTTCCAATTTATCTTCTAAATGCTCATCAAACACTTTTACATCTCCTTTGATGGCTCTGTAACTCCGCCATTCAGTACAATAAACACACCTGGTATCACCGTTACATAGCATCTAGAAAACACAAATCATCATTCATACTCCTCCGTCCGCCTCAATAAGAGGTTGGCAGGCCTTCTCAGATTCTGATGATTCTTTTGTGATGAGATGCTGCAGTTAAACAAAGGAGTGACTCGTATAAGTGCGGGAGTACTGTTCTCATGTCTGGGGAGGTTTTTAACTCTTACGTTCCCTACATGACGGAGTAGAGTCCAAAACAACACCGATTTTTCAACTCTCCGAATCTCATCTCTATACTGGACTCACTTGCTCCATCGCCGCAATGTTAATACTCTTTTCCACTTTTATAGATATTACTTAGGGTTCTGCTCACAAGACCTGGCTACTTGTGTTCTCCTCCCATGCCGTCAGCTAGACCACGCAATACTCGGCGGGCCACAGAGTCACATAATTATTGTGTGGCCTTTGGCAATTCAAGGGTGGACCGTTGTGATGTCTATTTCTTTCCTTTCACTGCTAAAACTAGAAACCCTTTTTGTCTTCACATGTCTTTTAAGTAACATCAACAAACTGTCTCTTCTGAAAACCAAAAGGTTACCCACTTCCGCTCTTAGCTTATTCTGCTTATATTCTTACGTTTTACATTTCCTGTGGCCTTTTCTACGACTCCTTTCCTTCTGACTTTTCTATTTCTTCAGCCCCCCCCCCTTTTATTTTACGACTTGCCCAAGTCATGGGCGAGGATTTTGGTCCTCGTCCAGGATCCGTGACTGGAGCCTTCGACATCAAAAACGTGCCCAATATAAGGTTCCCTCCACCGGCCATGTCGTGAATGAGCGTCAGCTAAAAAAGAAGAAAAAAAAATCCGTGAAATTAATGCTACGCGTCCGGAATGAGCACTGCGACCACGTCCCTTTGAATGTCTCTCGTGAGTGTATAAGCTAAACATGTCTCATATGACTGTTTTGTTATCATGTCTCTACCGAACCCTCTCGGGTCATACCCAGGTCGTCTCCCGACTGCGTTTCGTTAAGTGTGTCCCTAATGTGCCGTCCGTCTCCCTCTTGTGTATCTTGGTTCATAAGTGTACACTGAGTTTATTCCTAGAGCGCGTCTGCGGAGTGTCTGCCATTAGCGTTTTCTGTAAGTGTGCACCGAGTGTTTCCCCCTAGTGTATCCCTGTGTCAATTAAGTCTGATAACAGGAGATTAACTATCTGTTTATCTTGAGTGCTCACTAAGCGTCTTTAGAGTGTTTAATCTGATAGCCTCTCCTATGTGTATACACTGAGTGCATCCCGTAGGTCATTTAAAGTGTCTCTTAAAGTGTCTTTTGGGTGTTATATTCTATCCCTAAACATTTCTAAAAAATTTAGCTTTAGTGCATCCCACTGAGTTCATTTAAGTGTCACTGAGTGTCTTCTACGAGTCTACTCCTGCGTGTAGAGTTCACACTAGTGTCGCCTTAAGTCTGTCTCGTTGCCTGGTTTCCCCTGAGTGTATCTTCTACGTGGTTATCCCTGTCACCTAAGTGTGTCCCGAGTATGGCCCTTGAGTGCATCCCGTCAGAGTGTCTCAGTTTAGCCCCTGAGTCGGTCTCCTGAGTGAATCCTAAGAGCGTACTTCCAACATCCTCTGAGTATGCAATACTTAATAAATCATGTCATTATTTTCTAGGTGGTTGACTTAGAAATAAAAAATATTGATTCAACAATAACTAAAACATGCTTCACAAGGGAAAACCCGATTATCTTAAGGAGCAACAGACTGAACGGAAGTCCCTAGACGCAAAAAATTGTCTTAACGGCGCAACTGATGGTACGCGAGTATTCAGAGTCAACATTCGGTTGCCCTCTGCCGTCCTCAGCTTTTTAAAGAAAAAGCGACTGGTAGAACAGAAGGGAACCACCATAGTTTGTGTGTGGACACCAGCCACTCGAGAGCTGTCCGTTACGATATACCTCCTCTCCTTTCGAATAGCTAAGCTCTGGAACTCTCCTCCTCCTTTTGTCTTTCTTATAACCTCTCTGCATTTACGAGAAAGCTCTACAGATGACTGAGGAAGCCCTGATTAATCTGCACTCTCGTTTCCTCTTACTTCTTTTAAATTTCACTCGAGATGGTCTTGCGACTGGGGCATGTTTTGCCCCTGCCATGTCGATCAATAAGAATGATAATGTTAATCATAAAGTAATGATGATGATATAGATGCGACTGATAGCATCGCAAGTCACGCCTCTCAGCAATTTAACATCAGATCATGGTATTCAAATCCGATCACTCGGCAATTAAGACGGCCATCTGTTAAGAATTAACCACCATCTCTCAGTTCTGCACTCCCCGCTAGCGTTATCTATTTACCACTAAACCTTTAGGACAATGGCATATACACTGAACTGTTAAGACTCAGGGATGAAGACTTCTACTGTTGAGGTGTTTTAACATTAACATATGAAGACTCTTATCTCCCCCCCCTCCCCCTTGCAGTGCTAATAACACTCATAAAAATGTTAAATCGGAACGATCGTTAATCTGTCATATAAATAATGTGAAGCAACTAACGAATTTCAGTGCACAAAAATCAAAACTTTGTCTTTTAAGACTCAAATGGTAAAACGTGATAAAATATCTTTCTGTATCGATTACAGAAACCAATTAAGCTTGGAGTCTCAATCCACCTGTAATGTGTTAACATCAGTTTATATCAACACTCAAAGTTGCGTGTGAATGTACATGTCAAATATTAGCAGTCAAACGTCTTATCTAAAATTATAATGAACTTCTGTTCAATTAAAGCCCACTGATAGGGCTCAGCTGCTTGTCGATTGTATTACATAACGTCTTATATCTATTCTTTCGGGAAATGAAATTGCTTCAAAGTTGTGATTACACTTTTGAAATTGATGAAACGCCTGTGTCGAATATGCACTGGATCATACGCTGACGTACAAGGCACTACATAACGTCTTGTAATTTTCTTAAAACTAAAGTAACTTCAGATTTGTTGATCAAATTACATTTAATGAAAAACCTTCGTCGAATATGCACTGGATCACAAGCTCCTCAGTACTGTCTTAAAGCATATTTGTGTATGATTGGTACAGAGAGCAATGACAATTATCAAAACGTAGACTCGTGTTTCTTCGAGAGCCTTACTATAGCAACCGTCTCTCGCGGCCTACAGAGCTGCTACTTGTGGTCTGCTTCGTGACTGAGGGAATGTTAACTTACACTTCCAAGGAACCTTGAGATTTCTAACACCCGGTTGGTAACTTTCAAGGAATGTTAACGTTTGTATCTTGATGTGGGCTATTCTAAATGCCTCTTTTTTTTTTTTATACCCTCTCTACAGTAAAGTGGCATTACGCTGTACAGCATAAGGTATGCCTGGAACGTCCTTGATGGCAGGGAATACCGGCAGAGCTTTAAGTAGTCGAACTAACGTGATGTGAAGATAAATCCTTCAATCAAACCAATATTTACCGAACACACACCCACCCACACACACACACACAGACACATTACAGCACATTACACCACTCCTGTGGAGTGGTGTGGTGACGAGTAGTTATCTCACTCGCTTTACGTAGTTTCCAGAGCCACCCACCGCATTGCGACGCCCGTCCTCTCCTCGTATAAATGGAAAGCATTCTCGACGTGGAAATCATTCTCAGTAGGTCTATGAAGACTCAGCCTAATCTTAGCCTTCAATGGGGTTATGAAATTCCTTATTTTCCCGTCCAGTATTTGAGGGAAAAGCCCCATCTATCTTATGCTGACACCCAGTCCGCATGCCCTATCGAGGAAAGAGGGAAACACTCTGAATTTCTCAAAAAATAAAACGACGGATTCCCTCAACCTTCCCGTGCAATGAAGCCAAGCCTGGCTGTATGGACGGATCAGATCGGAGCACGTCTCTCGGCCTGCCACCACTGGCGAGCCTGGGTACCACTACCACCGCCACCACCCCGGGCCCGCTACCACCGGTGGTCAGACCGCTCGAACGACTGCCCACGTTGCAAGGTGTTGGCTCGGCTTGTAATGACGGTGCTCCATGTCTGCCGGATGATTCAAGGCGCATGTCCACAGAATGAACCATCGCAGCCCTCGGCGAATGGCTCGTTTCTCCCTGGCCATCGCTCGAGCGAGGGAGAGAGGGGCGCGTGAGGAAGAGGAGGAATATATTTGGGAAGGTGTGAGGAGGCGTGGTGCGCCAGGGCTCCGGCCAAGGACCACCATGAAGGGTTGACAAGGTGCGCCAAACAGCTCGCTTGAGATGCCGCGCTGCCGGAGGTACGATAACATCTCTCCGCCTCCTCCCTCTTATCTTTCCTCCTCCCCCCCCTCCCCGTGTAGAACAAATTCCCTCATTATCTTGCGAAATTATTGATATTAATGGGCTGTTACTGATAAGAGGAATTTGGCTAAATGATTTACATATGCGGCTAATTGAATCACCTCCCCTGGACGGGACTCTCTTAGCAAGGGGGGGGGAAAAAAAAGCATCGATAGGAATGAATATTGTTTCCACGCGCATGATATTTCTGGCCTAATATCAAAGCTTGAGATCTCGGAGGCAAGGGTGAAATGCTCATTATACCATTAAAATCCGTCAGTCAAGTATGTGCGGTGTGTGTGGGAGGCGATCAAGTCGCGGTTAGTATCATAAGGCATCCAAGAGGATTGCGAGATACTCTGAGACGGGTTGGGTGGCGTTCCAGTATATATGTATATATATATATATGGTTTCTCTATGGGCGAAAACCGCCTCACCGCACAGCGCCACGCCACTAGGAGGCAACTCACACCTTGCCATATTTCAGCGCAATAATGCGCGCGCCCCGACAAAAGGAGGCCGCCTTACACACTCTCGGCGGCGGGTTTGAACCGGGGGTGATTTTGTCTTATTAAATTATAGTGGCGACTCCTCGTGAATGGATCCCAGCAATTGATACTTGTACTCTGTGTCCCATTAACTCTTTGTGGGTGTTGCTCGCTGAGAGATGAAGGCGCCCTTCTTCACCGCTGTTCTGGCTAATTTACGGCGTCCTTTCTTTTGTGCAAATCACACCTAATGGGAATGCGGATTACCATTATCATACCAACGGATTCTGATTTTCCTTTTTCTTTCTTCTTCATGTGTCATCGAGGCTGGAAAACCTTATCTCTGGCGACTGGCTGGCTTTGTCCTGAGAGATCCTGAAACTTATTTCTCTACAAATGAGTTTCACGGAAAAGCTTCCATCATCATCACCCAACTGACATCTTTTCCCCATCTGCAACATCTCAAGGTCACGAGAAAGTTAGAATGTTTTCAACCCTTCCGCTGCGTCTTCAACGCAGGATGAAGAAAAAATGCTTGCTGACAAGGGGTAATACGGGGGGAAACGAAATACTGGATTAAAAAGGCAATGAAGATTTCATTCAGAAATAATATAGAGTAGATCACTGAAAAAATATGGAATTTCTGACACTACAAATGTGTTTATAAAAAAAAAAGCGAATCAAATCGTACAGGAGGAAAAGAAAATTGAATGAGTTGATCGCGAAGGCATTAAGGCTGGAGAGAATGAGAAAGGAAACAATGAACCTAATTCTTAGAAGATGAAGTTAAGATATAAAGAATAAAGAACCGGAAAAAGAATATGAGATTCCTGAACGGCGAATGGAATACCGAAATGGCAGGCTGACCCCACTAGAGTACAAATGAAGCAGTTTTCATAGACGCTGTAATGGCACGAATCACAGCAGGAAAAAAATACGAATCCACTAAATCCTTGTACATGGAATTCTGTTCCTGGGAGAATATATAATATACACACACACATAAGTGATACGAGGAATAAAAAAGAGATGAAAATAGATCAACAGATACCCGCTCCAAGGAGAAAGAACATGGAATGTAACTCGATATGAAATAAATATATTGCATCACGCGATATTCAACACAAGGTCGGCAGCCAGCCCCCGTGTAGGTACAGCCACAGAGCAGCATATATGCTCGAGCGCCCCGCGGTGAAAAATCCCGGGGTGGCGTTCGGGGAACCAGAAATCGTACACCCAGACTCCAGGAATAAAATATATTATTCCCCAAGTCATGCAGTACGGGTGAAAGACGACCTCCTCCCGTTTCCTTGTCGTAAGACGGTTACAGGAGGGAAAATTTTTTCCATAACCCAAACAAGTTCTTGTTAGACCACAACCTAATACCCTAAATCATAACTGTGTGTGTGTGTGATTACATATTCATGCTTACGGACAGAAAATCTAACGGCCGTCCTTCGAGCCCTGAAAATTTAACCCGTTTTCTATCCTTATTTCTTAAGGTATTTTCCACGCTCACTGCACCCAGCGTTTTAACTGGTTCCATTCGTTCGTTATTTCTAGTTATAAGACTGAATTTCCTTGCACATTTTTCTCTAATTATTTCCTTTCCTTAATTTCCTGTTGTGTGTCTCCTAAACCTTCTTTTCTAGCGTGGGCAAGTCTATGCGTGCTATAATAATAATAATAATAATAATAATAATAATAATAATATTAATAATAATATTAAATAATAATAATAATGATAATAATAATAAAATGGTTTACCAACCGTAGCCAGAGGCTACAATAATAAACAAGGGAAGCTACGGATAAGGATGGTGTTCCAGCCTTCACATAAAGGTGGAAGCAATCTACCAAATCTATCTAACTATCCATCTATCTGCCTCCTCCTTCCTTGGAACAGCTAAGCTGTGTAATTTTCTTCCTTCTTTTGTCTTTCCTTCTTCATATAACAATCCTTCCCTACACAGACGAGTCTACAAACTCTTGCGGAACCTTGTATAATTTCTACTTTCTTTCTCTTTTACTTTCAGGACTCGTTCTACCAAATGTGATTACTTCTGCTTGAGGCTTCAAGCATACAGCGTCTCTGGATGGTGATCATACCTATATTTTTCTATGCCTACAATGAGCAATACAGCTCCTGCGTTCTCAGCCTTAACACTTGGTGACTGAGTGCCTGGGTTTTGCAAATACTACCAGACAGAAGACATAGGGCACTTGCTGCTCACTTGCCCTGAACTCTCTTCACACAGACGCGCGCAAATCCTAACACTTTAAGACCTGTGGTCCCGACCGGTGGATGTGGCCAGCTTCCTGAGTGCTGCAAGAGCCTCATACGGACAGAGGGGACTCCTGGTACAGGAAGGCAAGGTAAGTAAGGCAAGGCAAGGTACGGTATTTCTAAGACGTTTACTGTGTTGAGAACCTATAACTCTGCGTCGCTGCAAGACAGAGGAGTCTTCCAGAGAACTTGGCACAGCTGGGTATCGACTACCAAGAACTTCCCCAACGCTCGAGGGGGAAATAATCATGACCTGACATGTCACATGAGCCACCGGTTGCCTGTAATGATCATCAGCCAATTATATATACATCCCTTGATTCCTCCGTTGTGGCTCCCGGACTGAAGAATGCTGACATCACTCAACGTCATTCCGAAACTCATTACCTTTTATTGGCGATTAACGACGTGGTGTCGAATTCCCCTTCCCCTACTTTCTCGACATTTTCTTATGACGAACACCACTTCATCACCGGGAGTCCAGCAGCATGCGGACTACCGCAACGGGTCATTCGGGTGTCCAGAGAGCGGACGGAAGAGCGGCTGGAGCCACCCCGTCCGTTCCAGCAACCGTCGCCCGGCCTCCAGTCAATCTGCGGAGTACCGGGCCAGGATCCGTGACTAATTGCGAGGGGAAATAAATAAAGTTGCAGTCCACTGAAAAAACTCTCTAATAACATATCGGTAGTTTGGAAAATTCTAATTAGTGGCGCACGGTTAGCACGAGTCCTAATTACGGCGATGTGGATTATAATTAAACTGAAGAAAGGAATATTGCTTAAAACGGCATTTACGGTATCCTTTGAAGAATTGAAGATTATATATATATATATATATATATATA